>RXON01005042.1:0-65505 GCA_009667805.1 Leptobrachium leishanense
CATCTGCGAGCCTCGTTCGAAGGAGAGCCAGTGTGAGCCAAGCGACGAAAAAAGGTGGAAAACGGCACGTGAGACTGCCAGAGATTGAGACCAGGCCAGAGAGCAGGCGCTGCCTTACGGATGCTGGAATCAGAGACAGTGCTGGCAGAGACCTATCCAGGCATCACTGAAGTTTTCGCAGACACAATGTTCCGTTTGGACCCCGAGTTAGGAGACCGCGATGATCCACGGAGTGCAGCGGTAGGCCAGAAAACACTTGCCTGTCTTTCTTTCCACACCACCAAATACCCAGTGTCCCTCACGCCAGGTACCTCTATGGTATTTCCTGTGGAAATACTTGGACTCATCGATCTCCACAACAATGGGATCCCCATCTTCATTAAAACACCAAATTGCTTGCAGCATGACGTTCAAGATAAATACCAATTTCTTCACGGTAGGAAATTGAACCGAGTCTACTACAGTGTTCTCTGCTTATCCCAGTTTTCATGTTTTGTGATATATTTGTGGCATGTCCATGCTGAAGCAATACATTAACAGCACAATCTGCTCCAAGAAAGATAGATGCTCCTGCTGAAAAAACGATCCGTCACGAATGCTTTTTCGAAAGCCACAATGCGCACAGACCCATCTTTCCAATCAAGTCCCTTGCTGTATTTTTGTAGGTTACATTGCAAGTTACAGTAGAGCACTGCATGCTATTTTTTAAAAGGCGCCAGGATGCTAACCATGAATACTCTGGATCGTATATAAGCCGTAACTCTGGATCGTATATAAAGCCGTACTCGGATCGTATATATACAATATAGCCAAACCAGAAAAATTCTCCCATTTATCTCACTTTCCAAATTGGCTATTGGTCTAGATTGGTCATTCTCCAGGCAATTCTCAAGTTTTCACCTTTCTCTGAATAGCCCTGCAAGTCTCCAGTCTCGAGGAGGATGTCCAGAAACTTCTCATGTCCTCCTACCCGACCACCTGTCCACTTGATCCTATCCCCTCACACCTTATTCGGTCTGTCCTACCAGTTACTCAGAGGCGTAGCGAGATCATATGGCACCCGGGGGCAGTCTTTCATTAGTGCCCCTCCAACCCAAAATAATCACTAAAGCATACAAATTTTACAAATATTTTAAAAAAATATATATATATAATAACCATTTTTCCAATAACGATTGGAAAGGTGCAACACATAAAACAGGTTAACAGGAGAGCATCATTAACTTCTTACTGATGGGCAGGTTTTGCAAGACTAGCCGACGTGCCACTTGCCTCATTGGCTGCTTAAATACAGGGCGCGAGTCTTTGCTCATCGCCCCTGACGTGGAGTATAGTTCCCGCATCGCCAGCTGACTTGAGTCTGTTCATTCATACCCTGATATTCTGTTGCCGATTCACTGCCTGTACGCGGACCCTGATTTGTTGATAGACCAGGATTTCCCACTGACGATTCTCACGCTTGTTCCCCTGTCTCTGTGTATACAGCCTGTTTTCCCTTGGGAGATCTGCCCTGCAGGTTGCTCGTTTAATCGACCTCCCGATTTGCCAAACGAGTCCTGAAACTGGGCACACGATATCACGCCTCACCTGTGCAAGTAGACCTGTCTCTCAAGTTATTAAATCTATCTGTAGCTCAAGTTACTTGTGCAACGTTTGGTCTAACCGCAAGGTATATCGCATGATCTATGTTTGCAGGTCTGCCCTGCAGGTTACAGAATATAATGGTCCTTCAAGTCCAGTCCAGATAGTATATTTACTATCAAGTCGCTATATAGAAGTCCTGCCCTGCAGGTTGCTGAAAGTAGAGATAACCACGCTTTTCTTGAATCACGTTATGCTCATGTCTTGAGTCATGATATGTATGTAAAAGAGTTAAAGTGCTTTCACTCTGCAACCTTTTGGTCACGAAATCATTTGGTGCTGAGTGGTATTCAGTATTGAGTAATACATCCCTGGTTGGGATTCTAAGGTATTACAGTCTTTATTGCAGTGAAATTTCGTATTGTAAGACTCTGTCAATTAAGATCCAAACTACTGCGATGAGCTAGCAGCACCCAGGTAGCCATAGCCCCGTTACAGTATGGTGTAGCTAGGTATCACAGAGCTCCACAGCAATAAAACTCACACTCATACACACCGCACATTACTGATCAAAACAGGCTCCTGAGCAATAAAACTCACACTCATACACACTGCCATAGAATATATTGCCACAGCTCACATGATATATGCCCCCAGCTCACACGGATATATTGCCCCCAGCTCACATGGATATATTGCCCCAGCAGCTCACACATGGATATATATTGCCCCAGCAGCTCACACATGGATATATATTGGCCCAGCAGCTCACACAAGGATATATATTGCCCCCAGCAGCTCACCTCTCCTCTGCCGGTGGCCACGTGCTTTTCGCCCTACGATGATGGCCGCCGGCAAGAAGCTCTGCCGCTCATGTGGGTTCCAACAGCCAGCCGCGTTCTCGCAAGATTGCGGAGATCACGTGAACTCCAAGTCTCCGGCTGGCTGGTGGAACCCACATGAGCGACAGGCTGCTGCGCCCCCCGGCTGAAAGGCACCATGGGGCACCTGCCCCCCCTCGCTACAGAAACTGCAGTTACTGTCCCTGCTTTGACTCATATTTTTAAGCTCTCCCTCTCCTCTGGAATCTTCCCCTCTGCTGTCAAACGTGCTTTGATCACCCCCATTCTAAAAAAGCCATCTCTTGATCCCACTTCCCTCTTGAACTACTGTCCCATCTCTCTGCTTCCCTTTGCCTCTAAAATCTTAGAACGTCTGGTCTATAACCAGCTCACCAGTTTTCTCGCTGCTAACTCTCTACTCGATCCGCACCAGTCTGGCTATCGCTCCCAACAATCTACTGAGACTGCTCTGACCAAGGTAACTAATGATTTAGCTGCCGCTGAAACCAAAAGTCACTTCTCCCTCCTTATTCTTCTTGACCATTTCCGCTGCATTCAACACCGTTGATCACCCTCTCCTGCTTCTCATGCTGCGTCAACTTGGCCTCAATGACACCACTCACTCCTGGTCCTCTTCCTATCTCTCTTTTCGCTCCTTCAGTGTCTTCTTCGCTGATGTCTCTTCACCACCAGTTCCTCTTTCAGTTGGGGTACCTCAAGGCTCGGTTCTGGTCCCCTACTTTTCTCGATCTATACCGCCTCTTTGGACAACCTCATCTCTTCCTATGGACTCCAATATCAACTCTATGCTGAAGAAATCCAAATCTGCCTTTCCTCTCTTGATCTCTCTCCTCCGGTGTTGGACCGTGTTACAACCTGTCTATCAGCTGTCTCCGACTGGATGACTTCCCATTTCCTAAAGCTTAACCTCTTGAAAACGGAACTTCTCATCTTCCCTCCATCTAAAACCTCCATTCCTGCACCAATTTCTCTTCAGGTGAATGGCCACCATTACTTCTACCACTCAGACTCATTGCCTCATGGGGCTCTTGGACTCTGTTCTATCCTTTACTCCTCACATTCAGTCTCTAACCAAATCTTGCTACTTCCACCTAAAAAACATTGCACGCATACGTCCCTTTTTTAATCAGGACTCTACTAAAATTCTCATCCAAGCTATTATTATCGCCCGCCTTGACTACTGTAACCTCCTTCAATCTGGCCTTAAGAGATCCCAGATTCTGCCTCTGCAGTCTGTAATAAACACCTGTGCCAGACTCATACACCTCACCTCCTGCACCTCTCACACCTCACCTCTGTGTCAATCTCTACACTGGCTCCCTGTTTGCTTTAGAATCCAATTCATTATACTGGTGCTCATGTACAAAATTCTCTGTAACCACGACCCTGCCTACATCTCCTCCCTTAGTAGCAGGTACATCCCATCCCGACCACTTCGCTCTGCAAATTATCTGATGTTATCAGCTCCTCCTGCCCGCACCCCCAAGTTTCACCTTCAGGACTTCACTCGAGCTGCACCCTTTCCATGGAACTTTCTCCCAGTGGCGTCACAAGGGGGTGGGGGTGCGGCACGCACCAGGTGACACCACCCACCACTACGGTGACATCCTAAAAAAAAAAAACTTTTTTTAATTCCCTACACAAAAATATTTTTCCAGGAAGGATACATTGAAATTTTCTGGGTAGGCAAGGCCTAGGCTGGCACTTTACTGGGGGTGGCAAAAAAAAACACCACTAAAGGGGATATTCACAGAGCAACGAAATGACACAGACATTTCAGTGTTCTGTGTTCCGCTCACTTTGGGGAATCAAAATTCCCCAGTGAATTCACTGCAGGGTAGAGCAGGGAATCAGCCACCGAATGCTGCCGCAAACGTGTCGCCCGCTGTTTTCAAATAAACTACTGAATGAAAATGTCTGAAATTGACACATAAGATCCTATGAATGATAATAAAAAAAGGTCTGTTACAGAAAAAAGAAAAAGCTGCTATTAGAAAAAGAAATGGATTTTTTTTTGAAAAATGCCTAAAAGATACAAAAAAAAGAAAAATCAATAAAGAGACTTTTTACTACAGATTAAAGGAATAACGGTTTATTAGATAAAAACGGGAATATTTTTAACATTGAAACCTATGGTGTTCGCCTGAATAAACCTGCCGAATGAAACCACAGGACATCAGGACATTTCTCTGCTGTTCGGTGTTCTCTGAAAAGAGTAACCATTACTTCTCTATGGGGACTTTCACTGCCTTCGAACAGGCACCGTACTTGCTGGCAGTTCACCAAAATTTGTGTGTGAGCATATCACAGAGCTCCACAGCAATAAATCTCACAGTAATGTGCACAGTGTGTATGAGCATTCAGTGTTATATGGGAGTACTGAGTTATGAGTAAGAGTAGCTAAAAAAAGAAACTGTAAAACTCGGGGGGGGGGTGATACCATGAGTTACCTCACCGGGTGACACCCAAGAGCCGATCCGGGGGGGCAACGAGGCAATTGCCCCCCGCAAAAATATTGCCAGCTGCTGCGTTACTATCCTCCTACGAGCGGGCGCTGCCAGGAAGCTCTGCCGCTCGCCTGGGATCCAACAGCCAGCTGCAATCTCCCGAGATTGCGTAGTTCACGTGACCTCGGCGATCTCGCAAGATCACAGCTGGCTGGTTGACAGATCCCAAGCGAGCGGCAGAGCTTTATGCTGGCGGGCGCTCGTAGGAGGAAAAGCACCCGACCGCCGGCAATGACTCGGAGGGGCCTGGCAGAGCAGACCAGATGGAAAGGAAAGGGTTCGCAGGGCTCATGAACCACATGAGGACAGACCCTGTGCAATGTTCTGGGAAGAGTGAGTGTAACGAGCACAGCTTGCGATTAGGCACGTCTCTGCCTGTCTGTAACGTTCCTCAGGACAGACCTGGTAGGATCCCTGGTGACAGACCTCTAAACCTCCAATCCTTAGGATGGTCAGGACCACTAAACCCTAACTTCTAGCAGCCACAAAGGCCAGAGAGACAGCACCAGCAATATACACCACAGGCCGAGTTCTATATAAGTTTGTACTGCGCTACAGTACATGGCAGGATGGAAGCGCACCAGAATAACACCTGATGGCAGACACAACAGACAGGGGTACCGAGAGAGAACAATCGTGATAACAAACCTGGTCAGCAACGTGTAGACACTTGTACATGCCAAACTAATCTTATTGATTTTTTTGATTGGGTAACAAAAATAATAGACACAGGTGGTGCAGTAGACATTGCTTATTTAGATTTCAGTAAGGCTTTTGATACTGTTCCGCATAGAAGGCTTATCAATAAATTGCAATCTTTGAGCTTGGATTCCAATATTGTTGAATGGATTAGGCAGTGGCTGAGTGACAGGCAACAGAGGGTTGTGGTAAATGGAGTTTATTCGGCGCAAGGTCTTTTACCAGTACCTCAGGGTCAGTACTTGGACCCATTCTCTTTAATATTTTTATTAGTGATATTGCAGAAGGTATTAATGGAAAAGTACGTCTTTTTGCTGATGACACAAAGATTTGCAACAGGGTTGACATTCCTGGAGGGATCAGCCAAATGACAAATGATTTAGGTAAACTAAAAAAATGGTTGGAGCTGTGGCAATGAGTTTTAACGTGGATAAGTGCCAGATAATGCACCTGGGACGTAAAAACCCAAGGCTGAATATAGAATATTTGATACAGTCCTAACCTCAACATCTGAGAAAGGGATTTAGGGTTATTATTTCAGAGGATCTAAAGTAAGTAGTCAATGTAATAGAGCAGCAGGAAATGCTAGCAGAATGCTTGGTTGTGTAGGGAGAGGTATTAGCAGTAGGAAAAGGGAAGTGCTCATGCCACTGTACAGAGCACTGGTGAGACCTCACTTGGAGTACTGTGTGCAGTACTGGAGACCGTATCTCCAGAAGGATATAGACATCTTAGAGAGAGTTCAGAGAAGGGCTACTAAAATGGTGTACGGCTTGAAGGAGAAAAGTTACCAGAAAGGCTTAATGATCTTAACATGTATAGCTTGGAAAAAAGACGAGACAGAGGAGATATGATAGAAACATTTAAATACGTAAAGGAATCCACAAGGTAGAGGAAGGGAGTATATTTAAAAGGAATCAAAGTAGCAAAACAAGAGGACATAGTCTTAGATTAGAGTTGCAAAGTTTTAAAAGTAACATCAGAAAGCATTATTTACTGAGAGGGTGGTGGATACATGGAACAGTCTTCCAGTAGAAGTGGTAGAGGCCAAAACAGTAATTGAATTTAAGCAAGCATGGGATAGGCATAAGGCTATCCTAAACAAAAGATAAATCCAGGTAAAGTATCCATGTAATTGGGCAGACTAGATGGGCCGAAAGGTTCTTATCTGCCAACATTTTTCTGTTTCTATGTTTTCTATATACTGTGCTACTATATGTGGCAGGATCAAAAGCACACACCAGCAGCAGATACACCAGATGGGCACAGAGAAAGAGAATAGTCGTATAGGCAGGCAAAATACACAACAGATCGGGTCCTCAAAACAAAGCAGGGTCAGTAACGAGTATACACAATATTTCAGTAAAGCAGCGATGCGGGAATGAAACTCCACGGCAAGGCAAGGCGTACAGCGAGCGCTCCTGATTTAAGGGTCCCGGCGGCTCCGCGTCATCACGCCGTGCCCTGCCCCCTGATCAGCCACAGCTGCGCCGGGTGCCGCTGGAGCTCCTGGCACTCGGCCAGCCGGCGGCACCATGTGTCCGGGGCCCCCCCGATCGCCACCTGGGGCCCTGGATGTCACACTGTCACAGCGAACCCAACACCAGCTCTTAGCCAAAACTGGTAGAATGCCCCCCCGAAACCTGTGTCTGGATCCGCCCCTGGTGACACCAACCCTAGTGACGCCACTGCTCCCTCCACCGCAATGGCAGACTTGCCCGTTTCTCCAGTCCTTCAAGAAGTCTCTGAAAACGCAATACTATAGAGAAGCCTATCGGCTCACTCCATGATCCCCCACTGCACATTTCTTGCTCCATCTTCCCATTCAGTCCTCATGCAACACGCTAGTTCAAATACCCTATTCACCCTCACCTAATGTGTCATCCCTCTCCTCTTAGATTGTAAGCTCTCGAGCAGGGTCCTCCCTCCTTCTGTTCCGTGTCTGTAACATATATGTATATTTGTTATTCTGTTTCTCCCATTGTACAGCACTAAGGAATTTGTTGGCGCTTTATAAATACTTGTAACTGTAACTAATTCAACAAAAGGCAACAGATTCTGTCTCTTCTTTTGATTTGAGCGTGGAGAAAAACAGTTTTTGATTTTTTAAATTATTTTTTGTTTTCTTAGCCTCAAAACAAAAATTTAAATAGTAATTTTGGCATGTTTCTTTTTAGTTTGTTTGGGGAAGGGGGTAGGGGCACTCCACATTTCTGTGCCTACAGGCTCCTGAGGTGCAAATCCGGCCCTGCATAGAGGTGGATTGTGATTTCTCTTGTGTTTATAGTGCCTCCACCCAGGCAGAATTCAGTCCAGTGTTCCCATGTCCCCCTATAAGGTATTTGAGACCCTCTTGGTGTGTCTAGGCTTCCTAAATAAATCTCAAATACCGACAATAATTAAATATGCTAAAATACTTCACAGAGGTGGATGGTAATCTCTGTTGTGTCTATAGTGCCTCCACCCAGGCAGAATTCAGTCCAGTGTTCCCATGTCCCCCTATAAGGTATATGAGACCCTCTTGGTGTGTCTAGGCTTCCTAATATAAGTCTCAAATACCGACAATAATTAAATACGCTAAAATACTTCACAGAGGTGGATGGTAATCTCTGTTGCGTCTATAGTGCCTCCACCCAGGCAGAATTCATCCCAGTGTTCCCATGTCTCCCTATAAGGTATATGAGACCCTCTTGGTGTGTCTAGGCTTCCTAATATAAATCTCAAATACCGACAATAATTAAATACGCTAAAATACTTCATAGAGGTGGATTGTGATTTCTGTTGGGTCTGTAGTGCCTCCACCCAGGCAGAATTCATCCCAGTGTTCCCATGTCCCCCTATAAAAGGTATTTGAGACCCTCTTGGTGTGTCTAGGCTTCCTAATATAAGTCTCAAATATCGACAATTATTAAATACACCAAAATACTTCATAGAGGTGGATTGTGATTTCTGTTGGGTCTAAAGTGCCTCCACCCAGGCAGAATTCAGTCTATTCTCCCCATGTCCCCCTATAAGGTATTTGAGACCCTCTTGGTGTGTCTAGGCTTCCTAATATAAGTCTCAAATACCGACAATAATTAAATACGCTAAAATACTTCATAGAGGTGAATGGTGATTCTGTTGGGTCTATAGTGCTCCACCCAGGCAGAATTCATCCCAGTGTTCTCATGTCCCCCTATAAAAGGTATGTGAGACCCTCTTGGTGTGTCTAGGCTTCCTAATATAAGTCTCAAATACGACAATCATTAAATACGCTAAAATACTTCATAGAGGTGGATTGTGATTTCTGTTGGGTCTATAGTGCCTCCACCCAGGCAGAATTCAGTCCAGTGTTCCCATGTCCCCCTATAAGGTATTTGAGACCCTCTTGTTGTGTCTAGGCATTCCTAATATAAGTCTAAAATGCCGACAATAATAAATATGCTAAAATACTTCATAGAGGTGGATGGTAATCTGTTGTGTCTATAGTGCCTCCACCCAGGCAGAATTCATCCCAGTGTTCCCATGTCCCCCTATAAGGTATATGAGACCCTCTTGGTGTGTCTAGGCTTCCTAATATAAATCTCAAATACCGACAATAATTAAATACGCTAAAATACTTCATAGAGGTGGATTGTGATTTCTGTTGGGTCTATAGTGCCTCCACCCATGCAGAATTCATCCCAGTGTTCCCATGTCCCCCTATAAGGAATATGAGACCCTCTTGGTGTGTCTAGGCTTCCTAATATAAGTCTCAAATACCGACAATAATTAAATACACCAAAATACTTCATAGAGGTGGATTGTGATTTCTGTTGGGTCTAAAGTGCCTCCACCCAGGCAGAATTCAGTCTATTCTTCCCATGTCCCCCTATAAGGTATTTGAGACCCTCTTGGTGTGTCTAGGCTTCCTAATATAAGTCTCAAATACCGACAATAATTAAATACGCTAAAATACTTCATAGAGGTGGATTGTGATTTCTGTTGGGTCTATAGTGCCTCCACCCAGGCAGAATTCATCCCAGTGTTCTCATGTCCCCCTATAAAAGGTATGTGAGACCCTCTTGGTGTGTCTAGGCTTCCTAATATAAGTCTCAAATACCGACAATCATTAAATACGCTAAAATACTTCATAGAGGTGGATTGTGATTTCTGTTGGGTCTATAGTGCCTCCACCCAGGCAGAATTCAGTCCAGTGTTCCCATGTCCCCCTATAAGGTATTTGAGACCCTCTTGTTGTGTCTAGGCTTCCTAATATAAGTCTAAAATGCCGACAATAATTAAATATGCTAAAATACTTCATAGAGGTGGATGGTAATCTGTTGTGTCTATAGTGCCTCCACCCAGGCAGAATTCATCCCAGTGTTCCCATGTCCCCCTATAAGGTATATGAGACCCTCTTGGTGTGTCTAGGCTTCCTAATATAAATCTCAAATACCGACAATAATTAAATACGCTAAAATACTTCATAGAGGTGGATTGTGATTTCTGTTGGGTCTATAGTAGGGATGAGCTGTTCGGGTTCGGACGGTTCGGGGTTCGACCCGAACTTAGCCTGTTCGAGTAGATCGTGAACACCGAACATTTCCGGGTGTTCGCCGCATGTTCGACCACAATGGACCATTTTCCCACTGGCCTGAAGCTCGTAATTGGCTACAGCCTTGCACCTGACCACAGGTCTGGTGCAAGACTGGTTCAACACTATGCCAGTCACCGCTCAGAGTCCTGATTGGGCAAATTTTGCCCAATCATGGGATCAGAGAGCTAAGTCCCGCAGCACACTATATAACATTTCCACGCGCCGATTCTGCACGCATTTCAGAGGAGATTTCAAAGGAGATAGTTGTGTGTTGTTACTGCTGGTCTGCCTAGCTACTGGGGGGGTCTGGGGGGTCTCATTTCTACCAAATATCAGGGAATTTAGGTGATGTGTGTCTTGTCACTGTGCCAGCAAGTTTTTTTTGGGGTTTACAACTTTCTTTAAAACACTTGTGAATTGAGGTGATTTTCTGGGTCTTGTCACTGTGCCAGCAAGTCTTTTTGGGTTTCATTTCTACTAAATATCAGGGAATTTATGTGATGTGTGTCTTGTCACTGTGCCAGCAAGTTTTTTTGGGGTTTACAACTTTCTTTAAAACATTTGTGAATTAAGGTGATCTTCTGGGTCTTGTCACTGTGCCAGCAAATCTTTTTGGGGCTCACTAATTTCTTTAAAACATTTGTGAATTAAGGTGATCTGTGTCTCGTCACACAACCAGTACCACGCTGTATTTTGGGGCTCACTAATTTCTTTAAAACATTTGTGAATTAAGGTGATCTGTGTCTCGTCACACATCCAGTACCATGCAGTATTTTGGGGCTCACTAATTTATTTAAAACATTTGTGAATTGAGGTGATCTGTGTCTCGTCACACAGCCAGCAAGTGTTTTTGGTGCTCAATAATTTCTTTAAAACATTTGTGAATTAAGGTGATCTGTGTCTTGTCACACAACAAGTACCACGCAGTATTTTGGGGCTCACTAATTTCTTTAAAACATTTGTGAATTAAGGTGATCTGTGTCTCGTCACACATCCAGTACCACGCAGTATTTTGGGGCTCACTCATTTCTTTAAAACACTTGTGAATTAAGGTGATCTGTGTCTCGTCACACAACCAGTACCACGCTGTATTTTGGGGATCACTAAGTTCTTTAAAACACTTGTGAATTAAGGTGATCTGTGTCTCGTCACACATCCAGTACCACGCTGTATTTTGGGGCTCACTAATTTCTTTAAAACACTTGTGAATTAAGGTGATCTGTGTCTCGTCACACAACCAGTACCACGCTGTATTTTGGGGCTCACTAATTTCTTTAAAACACTTGTGAATTAAGGTGATCTGTGTCTCGTCACACATCCAGTACCACGCTGTATTTTGGGGCTCACTAATTTCTTTAAAACACTTGTGAATTAAGGTGATCTGTGTCTCGTCACACAACCATTACCACGCTGTATTTTGGGGCTCACTAATTTCTTTAAAACATTTGTGAATTGAGGTGATCTGTGTCTCGTCACTGGCTGCCAGCTATCAGTGTGTCTCACTGAGTTATACCAGAGTTCTTTAAATCTTTATACCAGAGTTGAATCAGAGTTCTGTATATATTAATCTATAAATCACTCACCATGTCTGAAAGAACAAAAAGGACAGGCAGACGCTCCCAGACACAGATAAGAGGGCAAGCAGCCCCTGTGTCGGGAGGCTGTGTCTCTGGTCGTCGTGGACGTGGTGCATCCTCTGCAGGGGCACGCTTGTCCTTTCTAACTGGTGCTGGCCGTCTTAAGCAGCAGCAACATACAGAGGACTTGGTGGATTGGCTAACCAGGCCATCCTCATCCTCCAAGTCCTCTGCCAGCCAGGCTTCTAGTGCTTTACAGTCCACCTCAGCTGCCAAAGCATCTAATGCAGCCTCCATGTCCACAGCTACTCCTGCCGTAGCCTCGCAATCACACACGGAGGAGGCAGCTGAATTGTTTGACTACAATGACAGTGACATGCTGCTTGAGGATGCGCAGCAAGTACAGTGCTCTGATTCAATCTCTGAGGTTGAGCAAGGGAGTATAATCAACCTAGAGGAAGGGGGTGCCAGTGATGACACCCAAATAACTGGCACTCATGTTGCCCCAGCAGCTGCAGCATACTGCCAAGTTGGCTCCAGTGACGAGGAGATAGGGGGTGAAGATGACATTGATGATGAGGTCACTGACTCCACCTGGGTGCCAGATCGAACTGAGGAATCAAGTGAGGAGGAGGGGGAGGAGGGGGAGGAGGAGGAGGCACAACAAACACGAGGCACAACACCCTCTGTGACCAACCGTAGCACTAGCCAGTCCAAGGCATCAGATGTCAGAGCTGCTCCGGTGCAGAGCGCTGTTGTCTCAAATAACACATGCAGGAACTCTGCTGTCTGGGAGTTCTTTAAGAAATGTGCAGCAGACCCCACCGTTGCTATTTGTAATCTATGTCAGATGAGGCTGAAGCGTGGGATAAACACCGGACACTTGGGTACCACGTGCTTGAGGCGACATATGAACAAGTGCCACACATCCCGTTGGCGCAAAACTTTGCGTAGGTCCTCCTCCTCCTCATCTGTCTCTACCCACACTGTATGTCCTGCCATGTCATTGCCTACAACCTCCACCGACAGGGATGATGCTACAGTAATGGATGTACCAGCAGGTCCTTCCTCACAATGTGACATCATCCCAGTAGCTGAAGATTTACGCAGTCAGATTACGTTGCCGCAGCTGCTGCAGCGAAAGAAAAAATATAGTCCCAACCATCCCCAAGCACAGCGTCTAAATGCCAGCTTAGCAAAATTACTCGCATTGCAGCTGCTGCCTTTCCAGCTGGTGAACTCTGTTCCCTTCCGTGAATTTGCTGAATGTGCTGTACCACAGTGGCAGGTTCCAAAATGCCATTACTTTTCACGCAAGGCCATTCCAGCACTATACCAGCACGTGGAAGACAATGTTATCCAGTCATTGGGAAAGGCAGTCAGCAGCAAGGTGCATGTCACTTTAGACACGTGGTCCAGCAAGCATGGACAGGGTCGTTACATTTCCTTCACGGCACACTGGGTAACTCTGATTGCAGCTGGGAGGGATCCAAGACGGGGCTCTGTGCTGGAGCTTGTTCATCCACCACGCCTCCAGAAAGCTGCTTGTATGAGGTCTGTCTGCTCCACCACCTCTTCCTCCTCCTCCTCCTCCTTCTCTGTCTCTGGCGAAGTGGCAGTTAAACCGACGCCTGACAGGGTCTACGCAATGGCTCAAGCAAAAAGATGCCATACTGTGCTTGAGCTGGTTTGTTTAGGGGACAGGAGCCACACCGGGTCAGAAATTTTGTCAGCTCTGCAGGGGCAGGTGCAGAGATGGTTAACACCACGCCAGCTTGAGCTGGGAATGATCGTCTGCGATAATGGCAGCAACCTTCTCTCCGCCCTACGCAAGGGTAAATTGACGCATGTACCATGCCTAGCACACGTCCTAAATCTGGTGGTACAGCGTTTCCTAACCAAGTACCCAGGACTGCCAGAGCTTCTCATTTAGGCCAGAAAAGTCTGCAGCCACTTCAGACGGTCATTCCCAGGAAGCGTTCGCCTGGCAGAAATTCAAAGAGAATTCCACCTTCCCACAAACCGTCTGATCTGTGACATGCCCACCAGTTGGAACTCAACATTAGCAATGCTGCAGCGTCTGCACAAGCAGCAGAGGGCCATCAACGAGTACCTGTGTGAGTATGGCACAAGGACAGGTTCAGGTCAACTTGTTTTTTTTTCCCCCCACAGTGGCTGATGATCAAGGATGCATGCACTGTACTGTCACCATTTGAGGAGGCAACGAGGATGGTGAGCAGGGACAGTGCATGCATCAGTGACACAATTCCTTTAGTGTTCCTGCTGGAGCACACTCTGCAGGGAATTATAGATGTGGCTCTAGAGGCAGAGCAGCGGGAGGAAGAGGAGGCCTTCCCTAGCTCTGAAGGCCTCAGTCTTTCCGCAGACAGCATTCCAGCGGGTCCTACTCAGATCAGACAGGAGGAGGATGAGGAGGAGGAGGACTATTTAAGTAGTGGGGGCCTGGAAGGTGGGGATTCCTCAAGGGAGGGTTTTGTGTGCCCAGAAACAGAAGGGCTTGTGCGTGGCTGGGAGGAGGAAGTGCACGATACGGTCATCCTCATTGACCAGGAAGACTCGGCAGCTAATGCCACCTCCAACCTACGCTGCATGGGCTCCCTAATGATGCAAAGCCTGCTAAAGGACCCCAGGATTCGTGCTATCAAGGAGAGGGATCATTACTGGTTGGCAACCCTTCTTGATCCACGATACAAGGGGAAAGTTGCAGAGCTCATCCTGCCCGCACAGAGGGAGCACAGGATGAAAAAACTTGAGGACGCTCTAAAGCGACACTTGAGTAACACCTTTCCAGGCACTGGTAGATTACCAAGTGCTGACACACGTGCTTCTGAGGCTGCGGGTGATCAGAGGAATAGCGGTGAAGGCCAGGGCCGCTTGACTGATGCTTTTTTAAATTATTTTAGTCCACGACGCCCAAGGACGTCAAATGTAGGCACCCATTGCCAGCGTCTTCACCATATGGTGCAGGACTACCTAGGGGCAAGGGCAGACCTGGATACCTTTCCAGCAGATGATCCACTGGCTTACTGGGTGTTGAGATTGGATCACTGGCCAGAATTTAGCCAATATGCTATGCAGCTACTAGGTTGCCCTTCATCTAGCGTGCTTTCCGAAAGGACTTTCAGTGCTGCTGGAGGTTTTGTCACAGACAAAAGAGTGCGTCTGTCCACCGACTCTGTAGACCGGCTGACATTTATAGAAATGAATCAGTCCTGGATCGGCAGCTATCAATCCCCTGATGCTGAAGTAATGGAATAGATAGGGGATGTCCTCTTCTGCATTCACAAAACCTCCAGCACTGAACTCTTCCACAATACCACAAACGGGTTACGGTGTGAAGGCACTTGCTGCCATGAAAGGCACAATATTTGGCTGCACTGACGCCTGTGCCAGATTTATATCATTTTTTTTTTTGCACCGCAGGGTCCAACCCTGCACTCTTCCACAATACCACAGAGGGGTTACTGTATGTTGATACTTGCTGGTCTGGCATTAAAGGCACAATATCTGGGTGCACTGACGCCCATTACCAGGTCAAAAACTTTTCAATATAGGACCACATGGTCCACCCCTGCACTCTTCCACCATACCACAGAGGGGTTACTGTATGATGATACTTGCTGCCCTGGCAGTTTTGCACCAAAGGCAGAATATCTGGGTGCACTGACGCCTTAACCAGATGCATATCTTTTTAATATAGGACCGCAAGGTTCACCCCTGCACTCTTCCACAATAACACAGAGGGGTTACTGTATGATGATACCTGCTGGCCTGGCATTAAAGGCACAATATCTGGGTGCACTGACGCCCATTACCAGATAAAAAACTTTTCAATATAGGACCACATGGTCCACCCCTGCACTCTTCCACCATACCACAGAGGGGTTACTGTATGATGATACCTGCTGGCCTGGCAATAAAGGCACAATATCTGGGTGCACTGACGTCCATTACCAGATCAAAAACTTTTCAATATAGGACCACATGGTCCATCCCTGCATTCTTCCACAATACTACAGAGGGGTTACTGTATGATGATACTTGCTGGTCTGGCATTAAAGGCACAATATCTGGGTGCACTGACGCCCATTACCAGATCAAAAACCTTTCAATATAGGACCACATGGTCCACCCCTGCACTCTTCCACAATACCACAGAGGGGTTACTGTATGATGATACCTGCTGGCCTGGCATTAAAGGCACAATATCTGGGTGCACTGATGCCCATTACCAGATCAAAAACTTTTCAATATAGGACCTCATGGTCCACCCCTGCATTCTTCCACAATACTACAGAGGGGTTACTGTATGATGATACTTGCTGGCCTGGCATTAAAGGCACAATATCTGGGTGCACTGACGCCCATTACCCGATCAAAAACCTTTCAATATAGGACCACATGGTCCACCCCTGCACTCTTCCACAATACCACAGAGGGGTTAGGCTAGGGTCAGATGAGCGCATTTTCTATGGACTGTGCGTCCGTGCAGGACGGATGTACTTACTGACTGACGACAAGGTAGTGGCCACACAGTCCGTTTTTTTCACTGACGTATTTTTTGACTGATGTAGCAGGGAAAATAAATTACAATGAAAGAACATTCTGTCCGTCAAAAATGCTGGACGTATAAATGCAGTCCGTCTGACCTTGTTGCATCACTCATACACAAAGCTATGCGGACGTTGTGGACGTGGCGCACTCTGCACGTTCGTTCTAGCAGTATTACGTTCTTGCCTAACCTGCGTCCGTTTGCAGCGTCCGTCAGCCCCCGCACTTCTGTGCGGACGTACTTCGTGTGTGGGGCTCCATTTAACACAATTGTATGCTATCACGGACGTACTTATCTGCGGGCAACACGGACGTTAACACTGCGTTCGTCTGACCCCAGCCTTACTGTATGATGATACTTGCTGGCCTGGCAGTCTTGCACCAAAGGCAGAATATCTGGATGCACTGACGCCTTAACCAGATGCATATCTTTTTAATATAGGACCGCAAGGTTCACCCCTGCACTCTTCCACAATAACACAGAGGGGTTACTGTATGATGATACTTGCTGGCCTGGCATTAAAGGCACAATATCTGGGTGCACTGACGCCCATTAACAGATAAAAAACTTTTCAATATAGGACCACATGGTCCACCCCTGCACTCTTCCACAATACCACAGAGGGGTTACTGTATGACAATACTTGCTGCCCTGGCAGTCTTGCACCAAAGGCAGAATATCTGGGTGCACTGACGCCCATTCCCAGATTCATATCTTTTTAATATAGGACCGCATGGTCCACCCCTGCATTCTTCCACAATACCACAGAGGGGTTACTGTATGATAGTACTTGCATGCCTGGCACTAAAGGCACAATATCTGGGTGCACTGCCACTGACGCCTGTATCAGATTCATATCCTCAGAGGGGTTACGGTGTGACGGCACTGGTGCCGACGCCAAAAGCCCAATTTTAAAGCACCTATTGTTACTTTCATCCAAAGCCTGCATAAGTTTCACAATAATTTAGCCAAAAAAATCACTAAACTTTTTCTGCGCGTCCTAAAATGTCTTTTCATACAGGCTGCCACCCCAAGCAGTTGTTTATGGATAGATTAAAGGAAAAGCATTTACCGTCATATGAAACGTCATTTTTTTGGTTTTTAAGGCTGGGGTCAGACCAGTTCATTTTTAACGTGCGTTCTGGCGCACTTAATCACGGCCGCACTAGCAGCAAATGACGGGCAATGACGGCCAATATACGAAGTACGGTCGCACCAAAGTCCGGCTGCGCAACGCAAGTGGAAAATGAACGCATTTTTTCGAGAACGCAGAACCGCTAATACGGACGTACAGAGTGCGCTGCGCCCGCTAGCAGTGTGTGTGTGTGATTTGGAGACGTCAGACCCTGCTCATGTCCGGCCAACATAACGTCCAGACACCCAAAGTTTCCTGGTTTGGATCCGTAAAAAATCACGCACAAAAATGCGCATCGTATCACCATTTTCGCGCAATCCGTGAAAAAATACGGCAATGCGTTCGGACGCACTTTTTGACGGTCGCTGCGAAAAATGCGTTAGTCTGACCCTAGCCTTATCTCACTTTCCAAATCGGCTATTTGGTCCAGATTGTTCTCTTTTCCTGCCATTCTCCTGGTTTTCACCTTTCTCTGAACAACCCTGAGAGAGAGGTGAAAGCCAGGAGAACTGGCAGGAGAAGAGAACAATCTAGACCAAATAGCCGATTTGGAAAGTGGGAGAATTTTTCTGGTTTGGCTATTTTGACCTAGAATTTTCCATTCTCCAGTCATTCTCCTGAGTTTCACCTTTCTCGGAATAACCCTGTCAGGGTTATTCAGAGAGCGGCGAAGAGCAGGAGAATGACTGGAGAATGGAAAATTCGTTCCAATCGGAATTCAGGAGCCTCAGGCCTCAGGTTACTTTCCCACCATTCAGGAACTGGAATGACCTCTTCAGGCTCTGGTGAGTGCACCCAGTCCAGACGAAAGCTTCCCTCCTCACTGTCCCTTTCGCTCTCTTCGACAACCCGTGTCTGCTGAGACTGAGTAACAGGAGTTAAACGTGGAGCAGGCGGGTTCAGCAGAGAAAGTTCGTCCCCAACTGGTGTCCTTACAGCCTCTCTCAAAGGTAGCAGATGATTTCGGTGCCAGTTTTTCAGAGGCCCAGCCTTTCC
This sequence comes from Leptobrachium leishanense, assembly GCA_009667805.1. Classification (NCBI taxonomy): domain Eukaryota; kingdom Metazoa; phylum Chordata; class Amphibia; order Anura; family Megophryidae; genus Leptobrachium; species Leptobrachium leishanense. The sequence continues at coordinate 18,490 of RXON01005042.1, forward strand.
ATCCGGTCGGATTTGGTAGACTGGCAGACCCGGCAGTTGCTTGCAGACAATGTAGACCTGAGAACTCCATCTATCCGCCAATTTATGCCTTGCAGCAGCACCCAAGTTCTTCAACAAAACCCTATCACCGGGTTGTAGATCCTGTATCCGAACTTTCAAGTCATAGTTCAGCTTATTCCTCTGTTCCCTGTTTCCTGAGGTCAAACGGGCCTGTTCAAACGCAGAGGCCAAGTTCTTTCGAAGTCTATCCACATAATTTCTATGAGAAGCTACCGACGTCTGGTCCAGAGATAGCCCAAACGCCAAATCAACCGGCAGTCGAGCTTCTCTTCCGAACATAAGACGGTACGGTGAGTATCCCGTAGCAACACTCTCCATACTGTTATATGAATGTACTAGCATAGCTATGTGCCGACTCCAACTCTGCTTCTCTCTATTTGACAGTGTCCCCAACATATTTAGCAGCGTGCAATTGAACCTTTCGGGTTGAGCATCACCTTGAGGGTGATATGGTGTAGTTCGGGTCTTCTGAATTCCCAACAGTTCCAGTAATTGCCCAACAAGCCGGCTCTCAAAGTCTCTACCCTGATCAGAGTGTATGCTCCTTGGTAGGCCATAGTGAACAAAGAACTTTTCCATTAGAACCTTCGCCACCGTAGGAGCACGTTGGTCTTTCGTGGAAAAAGCTTGGGCATAACGTGTGAAATGATCAGTCACTACTAGAATATTTCCCTGCCCACTAGCATCCGGCTCTAAGCACAGGAAATCAATGCACACCAAATCCATGGGTCCTTGACTTTGTAGGTGGCTCATTGGAGCGGTTCGGGTCGGTAGGGTCTTCCTTTGGATACACCTCAGGCATGAATGACAGTAACTTTCCACTTCAGCTCTCATGCAGGGCCAATAGAATCTGTCTCGCACCAGCTTAAAAGTTCTCTCTGCGCCCAAATGTCCATGTTCATCGTGTAACGACCGTAATACACTCTCTCTGTGTTTAGTGGGAAGGAACAATTGTTGGGTCTCTTCAGCATTGTTTGAAGGGCCCCTTCGGTAGACCACCCCATTCAACATCTTCAACCGTTCCCACTCTTTGTATACCAATCTGGCTCCATCTGGGGAATTGGTCAGCAGAATTTCCCGTTGGTTCGCGTTTAGGGCCTTCACGGTTAACGCAATCAAAGGGTCTCTAGCCTGATCAGCTCTCAGGTCCTGTTTCGAGAAAGTAGGCAAACTTTCATCCCTCAGCTGCGTAGGATTACAGTACAACTCTGGACCAGCCGCAGCCATAACCCCTATGGCTTCTGCTTCAATCCCTCCCTTGACCCGGCGCTCTGCTCCTTGACTTAAAGCTTGCACCCCATCTGGAGTTAACTGAGTCCATTCTGTAGTGTAGGGTCTTCTTGACAAAGCATCAGCATCTCGATTATTCACCCCAGGGTGATATTTCAGGCTGAATCGAAACCCTGACAGAGCGGCCAACCACCGATGTCCCGTTGCGTCCAGCTTCTCCGTAGTAAGGACGTAGGTAAGAGGATTGTTATCCGTCTTTATCACAAATTCTGCTCCATACAGATAGTCTTTTAGCTTATCTACCACCGCCCACTTCAAGGCTAGAAACTCCAACTTGTGGGTAGGATAGTTCTTTTCAGAAGGCGTAAGGCTCCGGCTCACATACGCTACAGCCCTCAGTAATCCACCATACTCTTGGTACAGGACTCCCCCTAGATCTTCTCTGCTGGCATCCACATGTAGTTCGTATGGCTTGTGAGGATCCGCATAAGCCAAGACATGAGCTCGAGTTAGAGCTTCAAGAAAGCACCTTTGCATTGACTAGTCCATTCTCCCTGGATAGATTCTCGAGCCTTCCTTGGCCCTGGAGCCGACGGATTTCGGTCAGGGGCCTTGTGGCCTTCTTCTGTGTCTTCCTTCTGTAGGAGCTTGTTCAGTGGTTGAGCTATCTTGGCAAATCCCCCTACAAATCTTCGGTAATAGGAGCAGAACCCCAAGAAAGATCTGAGTTCAGTAACATTTCGGGGTCTAGGCCAAGAAGCTACGGCTTCCAACTTACGAGGATCTGTCGAAACGCCTTCTGCCGAAACCACATGTCCCAGGTACGTAACAGAAGGTAAACAGAACTGACATTTCTCCAGAGACAGTTTCAACCCCTCTTCATGGAGCCTCTTCAAGACCTTCTCCAACCGTTGCTCGTGTTCCTCCAAAGTCTTCCCGAACACAATTATGTCATCCAGATACACTAACACTTCGATCAGGTTCATGTCCCCGACTGTCTTCTCCATTAACCGTTGGAACATGGCTGGAGCCCCCGTAAGGCCTTGAGGCATTCTGTTGAACTCAAAGAACCCCAGTGGGCAGATGAACGCAGTCTTCTCTTTGTCTTCAGGATGCATTGGTATCTGGTGATACCCACTTCGCAGGTCTAGTACATTAAACCATTTTGCTCCAGACAAACACTGTAAGGCATCTTCTATCCGAGGAGTGGCATATTGATCTGGGATGGTTCTCCGATTTAGCGTGCGATAGTCTATACATAGACGGACAGAACCATTCTTCTTCCGGACCATTACTATTGGAGATGCATACGGGCTCCTGGACTCTTGGATCACCTTAGTTCTTTGCAGTTCATTCAGCTGTTCTCGTAGATCATCCAAGTCTCCCAACGGAACTCGTCTTGACCTTTCTCGAAATGGCTTGTCTTCCTGTAGTCGAATACGATGCTCAGTACTCTTAGCTAGGCCCACGTCAAACTCATCCTTGGAGAACAAGTCCCTCCACTTTAGGACCTGGGACTGAAGACGTTTCTTCCATTCAGGTGAGATGGGAGTTTCCTTGGGGTAGAACCTTTCATCTGGAATCTCTTTATCCACTCCCCCTCCTAAATCGGTAGGAGAGAGAGGCGTCGCGGACGCTACTTGCCCGATAGGCATTCGTGCTTTCAGGACCACTGGAGAATCAGACACATTACACACGCTGACTGAGACTCTTCCTCGTGTTCGTTTCAAAGCTTTAGTGGAGATTATTTCAGGGATTACTTCTACTCTGGCTTCACTCCCATGATTAAAATCGGTTTCCAGTACCACATAGGGGCCTGGTTGCGATCCATTCAACTTGACTGAAGCCCGGAAACTCGCTACTTCTCCTGATTTCAGAACCTTCTCTGTTCCCTCCAATCTCCATAGGCGCCCCACTGCAGCAGGTGCCTTCTGTTCTTCGACCATTCTCTGATAGACTGGACGTAACATCGGGTGTACTCCCTCGGTAGAACCTTCTTCCAGAACTATAGGAATCAGGAGACGTCGCACCAGATCAGTATTCGTCCCCACTATCATGGAACTTCTGTTTGCCCCTGAAGGCCAAGGACACACAATGGCCAATGCATCACAACCTCCAGACTGTCTGATGACTTCGGATCCGATCTCCAACTTCACCTGTAGATATCCGTCATAGGGGAGTTTCTCAGTTCCGATACCCCAGATTTCCAGGTCCTTCAATTTCTGTAGAGGTATGTGCTTCAAGTGCTTCTCATAGAAGTCTCGGTAGATCAATGTCACTTGAGCCCCTGAGTCCAACAGAGCTTTAGTGTAGACTCCCTCTACTTGGATTGGCACAATGGGAGAAGGACCTATCAGCTGGTCAGGAAACTTTGTTGTAGTAACAGGAAGTTTAGACCCAGTTTGTTGTACCCTGGCCTTCTTCTTGTCCCGTGTAGGTTTTGGGTGTGCATTGCTTCCCCATGACGTAGGTCCGGATGCTAAGGGAGTGACTCTTTCAGTCCTGGAAGGCTCAGCAGTTGGCCAGACTCTGGGCCCTCTCGGCCTCTCAGTCCTGGCTTGATTTTTGGAGCGGGTTTTGACCATTGGGCACCTAGTTTGCTCCTTCAATGGTGCCCTCTGGCATTTCCCACTGGTGAGGTAGATAGTAGCCCCTCCAAGGCTTTTAGGAGCTCTTCTACCATATTTCTTTCAGGCTTTTGGCTTTTGCATTGTGTGCGGAAATGACCCATTTCCCCACAACTGAAACATCTCTTCTTTGAAGACGGAGACGCACTTACTTGCTGTGGTTCGGTTGAAGGACCCTGGCCAGACACCACAGCAACTCCAGTTGTCCGGATATCAGTAAGGATCTTCTGCATATTGGTCTGTGTCTCTGCCACCTTCAAAAGTGCTCGGCACAGTTCCGCGTGTGCCTATTGCAATTCCGCTTGAGTTTCTTGTACCTTCTTAATGGTTTTGTGCAACTCACTATGTGCAGAAAGGGTTAGTTCTCTTGCAGCATTCTCTGTGGATTTAGGAACAACCAAACGCTCTTGTTCGTCCACTTCGGATCCATAGGTGTCTAACGAATAATCTTCAGGTTGCAGACATTCGTTATGCCTCACGGGTTGTGCGTAAGCGCTTTCTCCTCTCCTAAAGGATTTTTCTTCAAGTAAAGCCTCTTCCTCTCTGACAGCTCGGATCAGTTCCAGGTATTTCAATTCTCGGTTACCTTCCCTGCTTCTCAGCTGTAGCATCACTGGATCTAGAGGTTGAGCGCCCCTCAGGATCTGCTGCATTCGGATTTTATCTATTTCGGCCGGTTCGGCCCCTTTCTTGAGAAGTATCTGGTGCAGAATCTTATCTAGGTGCCTCATATATTCAGTTATTTTCTCACCTTTTCGCTGGTAGGTGTGTTCATACTGGTACACGAGCTCCACAGCCTTTTCCGTTCGCCCAAAGACTTCCTGTAAAACATTTAGATAATCTAAAGCAGTGCAGTCTTGCTTACTCAATTTTAGGTTTCTGACAGCCTCTGGCGCAGGTCCATTTAAGCTCTCAGTAATCCTTTGCTTCTTCTGTGCCTCAGGGATGTCCCACTCATCCAGAGCCTGCATCGCCTGTTCTACCCATTCTTCGAAGGTTTCTTCTCCTGCCGGAGTTGGTACGTTTCCTGTAAAATTTCTCAACCGTCGATAACCAAAGTTAGTGTGCCGAGGGCTTGTTCTTTGACATTTAGCCAGCAAATCTCCAATAGCCACTATAAATTCAGGCCCGATCATGGCCAGTGGACTGGGCGCGGGAACACTCGCGGAATCACCACGTGGCGCACTTGGCTGAATCAGTTGAACTTCCACCTCATCGGTCAGCTTCACGCTCGCGCCCTGAAAACACACTGGAACACCCTTTCTCCACTCAAAAAGAACATACGTGTGAGAGGTATCTGGGTTTTCTTTAACGTCTAGGATTAACCCCCGATGATCTGGTGTCAGCGCGGCCACGGCCTGGCGAATCTGATCTTCGGCCCAAGTGTCTGCAGGAATATCCATGACTATGCATAATTCTGTCTGACTACTTTGCTCCTCACACCATTTGGCAGCAGTGTCTGGATCCATATTTAACCCTTTAAATGCGTTTTTTCCAGAGACTGGATCCCGGAAACGAGCCCCCACGTGTAGCGCTCACTTCCGGAGGAGTCGCTGAATTTAAACCTCGGGTCAGTCTCCCCGCACTAGGGAATAAATATACACCAGCACTGTTGTGGATTTTATAAGTTATATAGTTTACTGATCTCAAATAAACTGGCATATATAAAGCAGCACGGTATACATATATATTTACAGAAATTCATAATGCGAGAAACGCGCAGCGGAAAAGAAAAAGGAATTTTAACCCCTTTGTTGTTGGAATGTGAGTCCCGTACAGGTTGTGTCCGAAGAAGGTGTACGTGTATGCGTGTATTGGCACCCGGGTACGAGATTCAACTGGCCAGTGAATGATTTCAATGTGTCTTCGACTAGTCACGTTGGGGCCCTGTAGGTTTGGACAAAACTGCAGCGTGCTTTATTATTTTACTGTGGCCGGAAAGGCCTATCACCCATCCGCCAGATACTCTGCGCTCTGCTCGACCCTGGACGTCTCTCCGCTCGATTTGACTGGGACTCTGTGCCACCGGATCCGCTTGTCTTGCTTGTCCGTTTCTGCCCCAAGATGCTCAGCTCACCACCTGCAGTCCCATTAGATCATCTGCGGTCTCCTAACTCGGGGTCCTTCAGCTACTCTGTATCTGTGCAAACTTCCCAGCGGTGGATCACTAGGTCTCTGGCAAGTAATGTGAACCGATCTCCAGCTCCGCAAGGCCCCACCTGCGCTCCGGCCTGGTCACGATCGTTGTCTGTCTCACGTGCGTCTTGCTCTCTTCACTCCTCGGCGCGCTCTGCCTGTCCTCTGCACGAGGCTGCGGATGTAAGTCTCTTTCTCCCCACCCACTTCCTGTTCCCGCCGCAAAGCATTCTGGAAAACGTAATCCCATTGTCCAGTGTCTTACATTGCGCTAAAATCAGCGCTACACATGTTAATCCCTCTCATCCTGCGCCTCTCAGAGGAAAATCTGATCAAAAAGAATCAATTAAAATCAACAAAAATATAGTACCAGAAAAGATGAGTAAAGAACATCATTCTAATTCCCTGCCCATAACCAACCTCTATGGTCCTGCAAGGGAAGCACTGAGAATGAGGTCAGCAGAGGGGGTAGATATTGTCAATCCCAAACTGGATCCAGGGGACGAAGGTCCTCTGATTTCATTTTTGGATTGACTAGCACTGGACAACTTGGTACCTATTTGCAAAACATTTAGGGACCATGCTGGGCGCCCCTATGTGCATGGAACTATCGCAGGACATCACTCCAAGCTTTTCATTGATACAGGAGCTTCAGTGACATTGACTGACCTACCCCTAAGTCCCCCTTCTGGGGCAAAACAAACATTTATTTTACGACTCGGGGGATCCCAGTCCCAGGCCTCTCTCATACAACAAGCAACTCTGACTTTATGCAAGCAGTGGAGTAAAGATATACCAATATGGAAAACCCAGAAAACAGAAGCTACTATACTGGGTGCGGATGCAATGAGAACAGAAGGAATGCTGGTAGATCTTTCTAATAATGTTTTATGGAGAGATACTAGAGGGAGAAAGCCTATTGTTCTAGATTATACTTCCCTAACTCCCGTGGCATCCATTGCCTCTATTCCTTCAGACAGAGTGTTACCAGACATTGGTGACAGCCCTGACCTGAGGAAATTGGTTATGGATTTCCCTGAAAAAGCAAAGCCAATTTATGATCTCTTGAAAGGGAAGGATACAGCGCAAATGCCTTGGGGCATAGATCCAGAATAAGCATTCAGGGGTCTGAAGCAGAATTTGGCTTCAGCTCCAGCTACTGTGCATGAGGAGGTCCCATTAGATCTCCAAACATGTACACCTGAAACTTCTATCTTTTCTGTGCTGCTACAGAAGAAAGCTGGAAAGTGGAGGCCTACTGGCTACTTCTCCAGACTTCTGGTTCCAGTAAAGAAAGGAAATGTGGGATCTCAGAATATTGCAGATGGGATTACCAATGAAGGGATGCATGCTTTTTCAAATGTTCCCTTCATGGGTATCTGCCACATATGCAACAGGAAAATGAATAGATCGCAAGCCAATTCCTTTCCACCTGGATTCTTAAATGCAGGATCTGATCCAGATAGATTTTAAAAGAAACGCAAGAAGAAAGTGAAACCTCCTGACAAATATCGGGATATACTCCAGAAGTTTTGAGAATAATGTCCATAAGAGAAGCAGTTCCCTCAGGTAATGATGTTTTTTTGTTAAAAATTGATGCTGTGGTAACTGGTTTGCTGTTTTACAGATTCACCAAAACCCAGATGAAAGAAGAAATATTAACTATTACTCTCTTTCAGTTCCAATAATAGAGGACCTTAGATTTTTTTTTTAAGCAGAAACCTCTAACTTTAATCAGTACAGTCAGGCGGGCCAAATTCTAAATTGCCTTTTGTTTTGGTTTCTTTTGTAATACAAATGCCTGCACTGGTCACTATTGAGTGAAGTCTGTATGTTGCCTGAGGGCTGTATTTACATCACAATGGAGAGGTGACCATATGTATAATGAGTAGTTTGCAACAGAAACTACGTATTTGTATTTTTCTTTTTGTTACAAATTACAGCCCCAGTAATTTTTCTCCATTTTGGATAAATGGCAACAGACATTTGTTGTTGTTTTTTTTTTTTTTGCAGATTTCATGCTGCTAATGTGTAACCATACACAGAAGTAGCATTCAATCTGAAGGTTTTTCTCTCCAAACTTTTTGGAGGTATGTGGTTTTCTAAAAATCAAATCGGTTTAAATATTTTTCTTCATCTCACTGTTGCTCTGAAAGGGGTTGTACCATAATGGGATTAGAATCTTACTTTATCATTCTCCTTTTCGAGCGGGAAACATTGTGTATTACATTAGTTTTTGCCTTGGTTTTAGTTGTATATTAAGGGTTAATGGGCAGGCTTCATCCCTCACAGTATACATTTTGGGCCATATTCCATAGTTGGTGCTAACTTAACCAGAGCTGTTGTAAACTAGGGATGAGCTGTTCGGTTCGGACGGTTCGGTGTTCGACCCGAACTTTGGTTGTTCGAAAGTTTGCGAACTTCGAACTTTTTGGGTGTGTTCGGTCCGAGTTCGAAAAAAAAAGGAAATTTTGAAAAAAGTATAGAAAATGCTTAAAAAAATACAAAAAAATCTAGAAATAGACTCTTTACTGCAGAATATTCTAAGCAACGGTTTATTAGATTTTGAATTGAAAACTAATGTGTACGTGCAAAGATTCTAAACTCTAAATGACCTGTGTTTTACAAAGGGCATAACAACAACAGGTGTTTTAGTCTGGTCTAATCAATTTGATACATTGTAGACTATACTGAGGGGGTGGGGTGGGGTGGTGTCTGCTTCTGATTGAGATTTGAGAAGTGTTAATTTCCCTCCTAAAACTTCTAATATGCTGTATTTCACCGCTGTGTGCTCAGCTAATTTTTACCACTTTCGCTCATCATGTTTAAACGCAATTTTGAAGCCACATTTTGTTAAATGACCGACATGTTAGATATCGTTCTTTCCGGCAGACTCCGCAGATTCATAATTACGAATTCTTATATATATACGTTCTGTCCTGGCTGTATATTATGAAAAAAATTGCATTTTTAATCATCTGCAGTGTGTAAAGTGTTGTTTTTTTCACATTTTAGCACATGAGCGTTTGCGGTTATGTTTTCTATGGGGTGCGCTTGTACAAAAATTAGAAATGGGGACTTGTTACATTTTGTGGGGGGAATTAAGTGATTTATAGCAAACGCACCACATAGAAAAAAATCATTAGTGCATCATCGTTCACATTATAATTGCAATGTGAACAATATTGCTGCATTAATAAAAATAACACACAAAAAAAATACATGTTTTTTTTTTGTTTTTTTTTTACTTTATACCTGGTCATGTTGGGTATCATTCGAAAGGCCATGCTCAGGCCTTTCGATTGACACCCTCCATGACCCACTAGATGCCTGGAGATATCGGGGGTTCAAATTAACCCCTTATCTCAACCAGGGGATTGGCCTGGGCAATATATATATACGCATGATGTGAGCCTGGCCTGGGCAATATATATATACGCATGATGAAAATTTGCAAAGGATAAGGCACGCAAAGTGAAATTTTGATGTGTCTGAAATTGAAACTTATGTGACAACTCTTATTTTTTTTTCGTTAATTTATATTTGTTCAATACAGTTAATTTTAATTTGTTTAATAGAGTTAATTTAAAATGGTTTAATACAGTTTATTTATATTTATTTTACCTTTACTATTGGTGCTTTTCAAACTTTATTCTTAAGTAAAAAGAAATTAAGCAGTTTCATGTTGTGTTGCTTTTTTTTGGGGGGGGTGCAAGTAGCTGGTGCTTAAACGTCATACGATGCACATTTTTGTACGTGATTTTTTTGTACGTGATTTTTTACGTGCATTTTTGTACGTGATGTCTGGACGTTATGTTGGCCGGACATGAGCAGCGTCTGACGTCTCTTAATCACACACACACGCCGCTATGCGGACGCAGTGCACTCTGTACGTCAGTAGTAGCGGTTCAGCATTCTCGAAAAAATGCGTTCATTTTCCACTTGCGTTGCGCGGCCGGACTTTCGTGCGGCCATACTTCGTATATTGGCCGTCATTGTGTGTCATTTGCTGCTAGTGCGGCCGTGATTAAGTGCGACTAAACGCACGTTAAAAGTGCGCTAGTCTGACCCCAGCCTTAATGCACCTATTGTTACTTTCATCCAAAGCCTGCATAAGTTTCACAATAATTTAGCCAAAAAAATCACTAAACTTTTTCTGCGTATCCGAAAATGTTTCCTCTTTTCATACAGACTGCCGCCCCAAGCAGTTGTTTATGGATAGATTAAAGGAAAAGCATTTACCATCATTTGAAATGTCATTTTTTTGTTTTTAAGTGTTTCTATACATCCTAGAAATCCGCCACTTCACAGGCAGGTTATGGGGACCTCCTAGGCACGATATTTAAAGGAATTTTTCGTTTTTATTTTTAACCCTTATTTCATGGAAAACTCACTGTCCCTTTAACCCTTTCGCTGCTGAGCCTTTTCACGCCTCTGTGCTGAGCTCATTTTTACCAGTTTCGCTCATCATGTTTAACCGCGTTTTGAAGCCTTATTTTAATAGATGACCCAGACATATTATATATCGTTCTTTCCGGCAGACTGTGCAGATTCATAATATGTCATTATTATATGTATACGTTATGTCATGTCTGTATATTATAACAAAAAATGCAATAAAATTAGAATTTTCAATAATTTACAATGTGTAAAGTGTTTTTTTTCACATTTTAACATGCGATCCTTTGCGGTTACATTTTCTATGGGGTGCGCTTGTTAAAAAAATTAGAAATGAGGTTCGTTATTTTTTTGGGGGAAATTACGTGTTTTTTAGCAAACTCCCCCCATAGAAAAAATCGTTAGTGCAGCATCATTGTTCAGATTATAATTGAAATGGGAACAATATTGTTGCACTAATAAAACGAAGATTTTTTTTTTTTTTTTTTATTTTTTTTTTAAATTTAATTTTTATTTTTATTTATTTTTTACATTTTACATGGTCATGTTTGGTATCATTGGAAAGGCCACACTCCGGCTGTTCCAATGATAGCAAACATTAACCCCTAGCTGTCACGGATCGGGAGATAGGGGGTTCATTGGAACCCCCTATCTCCACTATAGGTGGCAGCAAGGGGTTAATTTCAAAACTGGCACCATCGCGCTCTGCGCGATGACGCCAGTCATTAGGGGGATATCCCGGAAGCTTAACTCTCAATTGATGTTATTCATGATCTACTCAGAAAAAAGGATCAAAAAATTAAATAAATAAATATAAAAATTAAAAATTATTTTTAATTTTTATATTTATTTTATTTTATTTTTTGATCCTTTTTTCTGAGTAGGTCATGAATAACATCAATTGAGAGTTAATTGAAATTGGAGGTTAAATTGGCAAGATACCTTGATTGATTATATTTGATAACACATAGTTGACTGTGATCTCTAATAGCTCTCTCTATTACAGATAATTGATCTCCTGAATAAGATAGTGGTATCTGTTATGTATCGGGGTAATGTGGGTGATTATAAGATCGGAGGCATAGGCATATTCCTCTCCGTTGTTGAAATGTGGACTGACGCATGCGCAAATGGAACCAGGACATAAGAATCATGATCGTCTTGGACAAACGGATAAGGAAATACGTCACTGATCATCGCCCGCGAGTGAGTGAGCCGCAGATCGGCGAGTGACACGCACACGGAGGCTGCAGCTCCGATTGGTCTATCACCACCTTAAATATTGATACTCCACGGGATGAAGGCTACCAGACTGATGAAGCTTGCAGTTTGAGCAAGAGAAACGCGTTTCGGAATTGGAAGCCTTATTTTATATCTTTATATTTTATTTGTAATAAATCCCTTTTTACCAATCTCGTGGATATTGAATATATTCAACTACTGGGAGTCTTGTGTAAAGGTGGGACCATCCTCAAGTGGTCCAAAGTCCATATACTGAGCCACTTAATGGGAGGCTCATAAATTCATGAGTAGACTGGTATATAATACTACACTGCCATTTGTCTTCCATTGGTACTGTGCCATGTGCTGTCCTTCTGTTTTTTTACCGAGGTTTTTAGCATATACCACTTGATTACACCAAGCTACAACCTGATTGATGGGAGAAGCCCCCCATAGAGGCTTGAAAGCGAATACTAAAGAGCCTATAGGCTCCTCGTTTGTGAGTGACCTTATTTCATTCTGAGTGCCTAGTGACGTATATGTATAACAATACTGCGCAATTAGTCTATTTTTCTCTTATAGTGATCACATACTGATCAACCAAGAAATTGTGACACCAACTGTGAATGAATTCCTATTGAGATCCGTCCTTCGCTCCCTTGCAATTAAGTTTGTATTATATTTTTTTGGTAATTAGGGAATTTATATTGGCTCTTTTATTTTAATTCATTCGGTGGCCTTTCGGTGACTTTTCGACTCTATTGACGGGTCGTCGGCCTTTTCCGAAACCGATCGGCGACATGTTTTCACCGCATACGGCGGGTTGTCGACAAGTGCATCGTCCGGCGGCACTTCCTTCGGCGGCTTGTCGGCATGTTTTCACGGCGTTTGGCGACTTGTCGACAAGCATGTTGTTCGGCGACGCTTTGCTCGGCGTCCTGTTCGACCAGGCTGTTCGACGGCTTCCTTCGCCTCCTGTTTCGAAGCACTTCGGCAACCTTCTGGTGCTTGCAGAAAGCAGTGCAGGGTCGCCAAATTAGGATCGCCAAATGACGCCGAATTGAAGACAACTAAAAATCACCGAATGTGCGGTGACTTTTCGATTCTCTTTGAATAACCCTGAAAGTGTTTTTATGGTGTTCACTTCCATGGAAACACAGATGGGTAGCTCAATAATAATGGCAAATGATCAAACACAGATGGCTGTGAACCATTGGTTACAATAGAACACATGGTACAGCCTTTGGTAATAGAAACGGTTAAAACCAAGTCGGCCATCTTGGAAGTGGGCCAGAAAATGATTGGATAGACGCAAGTCAGGTGACCGATCGTCTGGCGAAACACGCCACACAATAATACAAGTGTTATAGATATTGGGCCCTATTACGCTCTTCGCGTTAAAACGCGGGCGCAAGGGAGGAAAAACTGCGCCTGCAGTTTTCCCCCTTGTGCCCGCGTTTTAATGCTGGATTACAATGCTGGCGCAAAAAATGCTGCCTGCATTGTGATGGAGCGTAAAAATCCGGGATGCTCGTGGCAGCACTGAGCCCAGCTGCGAGCATCTACTCGCCTGAGTCCATAGGACTCCATTGAGTTCCTCCCTGCCGGTCACGTGACCAGACGGATCTCGCCTCGCGAGATCCGGCCGGTCGGCGTAGTGATACGCAGGGAGAGGCTGGGAGAACTTTTTCCCCCAGTCTTTCCCTGCTCCCGCCGGCTGGAGGAGGCGGTTTGTAACGGGCACTGCGGTGCTCACACAGGAGTAACGAGGTTGAGATCTTTTTGGACAGAATTATCTGCTCGATGGTAACAAAAAAAACAGTACTTTCAGACTTATACTCCAAAGCCAAGGAATATGACAGGACAACCGAACTGCTACTAAGTTCCAAAGGTTTCGAGACCAATGGACAACTTAGAGCACACAACAATACAGCGGATTGCAAGACTTGAGTGTTAGACTGAGGTATTGAGTATGACAAGCAATGAATTGCTCAGACTGCAGGGCAGTCAACACACTGACAAATTTTACGTTTTCAGAACACCTTGATCGGTTATGTTGTAACTTGTAATCACCAGGGTCTATTGACACACATACATGCTTACGGATTGTGCAAGCCTGGGTACTCTTGGCAAATCGAGCAAGATGAACATAAGCAGAAAACAACCGGAATTTTGTATTTGCAGATTGTACAATCGTATAAAATCGTATCTCATAAACCTTAGACCTGGAGCAAAACCCCAATAAGGCTGTTGTAAGAAAACCAGGGCGAGATGGGGGATCTCCCCACAAACAGGGCCGGATTAAGATATCTATGGGCCTGGAGCTGAATATTTTGGTGGGCTTTTTTTGGAATTTAGTGAAATGACAACAGATTTTAGGCTATTTAATATTGCATATATAGGTATATCTAACCAGGCAGATACTGTGTGAGTAAATTTCTATTCCGATTTCAATAATCACAGTGTGTAAAATTATTTTTTCATATTTTATCATTCAAACCTCTGGTTATATATTCTGTAGGGAATTCTGGTTAAAAAAAATTAAATGGGAACCTGTAACTGCATTTTTCTGAAAAAATATACAATTTTAACCCAAAAATTTGATATCTCCCATGTGATTTGGATAATGGTGTTTTAAGAATATTATGACTATGTATAAAACACTGACCTTGCTCCCAGCGTGGGAAATGAGAAGGTGAGTAATGGCAGTGGTATCGCTCATTTTATACATGACAAATGGACAATACCATCACTTTGGAACAAAAAAATAAATAAAAGTTTTTTGTTTTCTTTTTCTTGTAGATTTTATATTGTCATGTTTGGTATCAATGAAAAGGCCAGACTCTGTCCTGTCTGACACCTCAGTTGACCTTGCAAGGTTTAAAGATTAGTGGCGCAGGGTTCCAAAGACCCCTCCCTCAGTGCACTTCACTGCAATGTGGCGGTTTAGATTCTTGATGTAACAATTCGTAATGATTGTATTATCACCTCCACGCTTGTTAGTGACATGAAAAATTAGATGGTGATTTACTGCAGCATCATTGTTCCCTTTATAATTGAAAAATATTGCTGTGTTAGAAAGAATAAATATTTCTTTTTTTTTTATTGTTACATAGCACCTGGTCATGTTTGGTATCATTGGAAAGATCATGCTCTGATCTTTCCGGTGATACCTCACATGACCATGTAGCTGCTATGGAGGTGGAGATATAGTGGTCCAAATGCCCATCAATGCAGACAAATTTATCCTTTCTGTGGGCCTATTCTGGGGCATGGGCCTGGAGCTGCTGCTCCATCTGCCCCTATGTTAATCCGGCCCTGCCCACAAAGTGAGTAAAACCCCAAGCAGCGTGCATGGGGTTAAACCAACGGTGCAAAACACTAGCCACCCCTATAGCATGTAACATGAGAATAGTCAAAGACAAGCCGGGTCAAAATCAGGAGCAGGAATCGTAGATTTACATGGGTCGGCAACAGAATAGCAATGAATTCAAGAGGAAGCGATGCGGGAACAGAACTCCATGTCAGGGCGACGAAGCAACTCCTTGCTCCCTGCTTTAAACCCGGCGGCTCCTCGTGACCATGCCAGGCCCAGCCCCCTCGGACGCCGCTCGGCCATTATATAGTGCTGACACTCGACCAGCCCTTGGCACTGAACCTTGCCCAGACCCCCCAGGAAGCACAGCAGGGGCTGAGGGTGTAACACGGTTGGAGCCGCGGTCCTCGCCGCGGGACAGAGGGTGAGTATCTGATCGATTTTTTTTTTTTTTTTTTTTTTTTTTTTTAAGGTTGGTGTTAACGGATTCTGCAGAAGCGGAATCCGTTAACACCAAGTCCTGGCTCTGGTTAACCTTTCATTGACCAGAGCCAGGCGTTAATCAGCGCTGGGACTTTGTAATACCAGCGCTGATTAACACTTTGCGCTCCCCATGTTAAGCATAGGGAGCACAAAGTACAGTAACCTCGCGCAGAGGAGCGCAAGGTACCAAACACAAATGGATTTTTTAACCGTTTGCGTTTGGATTGTAATATGCTGTAAATACCGCAGCAAACGTTAATGCTCATGCAAGTGAGCGTTAACGTTTGCATTAGGAATGCAATAGTGCCCGTTATGTTTAGTTATTGACCGGTAAGAGGAGCAAGAGGGCTCAATTACTCCCACACTATATACAATATGGGGGCAATTTATCTGTCCCATATCAGAATGATAATACAGCGGCTTGAGATGGAATATATGTATCCATGGCAACTGCTAATGAGCAAAATAAACTACACATAAGCCACTGAGCGACGAATAGAGCATATAGACACGTGACATCATTGGAGAATACTTTTGGAGGAGATCACCTTGTATCCAGGGTTTAAAACGGAAAAAGAAATAGTGTGACCCCTAGCTCCACTGACGAGCTGGAGGGGCAAAACACGCGTCGGGTGCAGGGCTGAAGGGTATATGACTTACTGCAAAATTTAGACACTAATAGAAATCATCTAATATTGAATTCTGCCGCTGTGAAGGCATCATTTATTTAGAAATTATGGATTAAAAGTGAGTGCTGATGCTGTGCAGCTTTATGGGGGTCTGGTAGCTTGTCTCGTCTGACTGAAAAACTGAATAAATTGCTGTACAGGAATTGCAGATGGTTTGAAGGCTAGGCTGGGTGCCTTAGTAGCCTTTGGGGGAATAGATATAAAAACCTTGATTTAAATAACTGAGTGCTTACGTTTAAACCTGGCAAGGCTTCAAAATAATGAACAAATATATAAGGAGATTGTTAAGAATTGAGTACCTAAGCTGATTATATGATACTCAGGTTAAATATGCCAGCGATTAATGAAAACTTGCAGCAATCTTTCATTCACTGACCATTACAGTGATGGGATCACCGAGTATATATGTTTAGAACTTTGAGCTGAAATCATGAATTTCTAGTCACTGTCAAATTACATAAGGAAATCAGTACTCAGTAGCAGTGTTAAGTGGTTTGCATGAAATCTGAGTTGTCTGATAAAATGAAAGTTTGCAGTTATCTTTAAACCATGGTAAGTCATTATGACTGAACCAATAATTGCTGCTGATGTCAGCTGAATAAATTGATATTGTTTGACTGCAGAAATGAACATTCTGTAACTTAGCTTAACAGCCAACAGTGTTTCGGGTTGACCCGTTATGGCATCAAGTGTGAATCCACTCTAACACTGCTGAGTATATGACACTCTGGTTAAATGTGCTTGTGATGAAAACTAGTAGCAATTAGGGATGAGCTGTTCGGTTCGGACGGTTCGGAGTTCGACCCGAACTTTGGTTGTTCGAAAGTTTGCGAACTTTGAACTTTTTGGGTGTGTTCGGTTCGAGTTCGAAAAAAAAAGAAATTTTGAAAAACGTATAGAAAATGCTTAAAAAAAATACAAAAAAATCTAGAAATATAGATACTCTTTACTGCAGAATATTATAAGCAACGGTTTATTAGATATTGAATTAAAAACTAATGTGTACGTGCAAAGATTCTCAACTCTAAATGACCCGTGTTTTTCAAAGGGCATAACAACAACAGGTGTGTTAGTCTGGTCTAATCAATTTGATACATTGTAGACTATACTGAGGGGGTGGGGTGGTGTCTGCTTCTGATTGAGTTTTGAGAAGTGTTAATTTTCCTCCTAAAACTTCTAATATGCTGTATTTCACCGCTGTGTGCTCAGCTCATTTTTACCGCTTTCGCTCATCATGTTTAAACGCGATTTTGAAGCCACATTTTGTTAAATGACCGACATGTTAGATATCGTTCTTTCCGGCAGACTCCGCAGATTCATAATATAGAATTTTTATATGTATACGTCCTGTCATGGCTGTATATTATGAAAATAATGCAATAAAAATTGAATTTTTAATCATCTGCAGTGTGTAAAGTGTTGTTTTTTTTCACATTTTAGCACATGAGCGTTTGCGGTTTTCTATGGGGTGCACTTGTACAGAAATTAGAAATGGGGACTTGTTACATTTTGTAAGGGAATTATGTGATTTATAGCAAACGCACCCTATAGAAAAAAATCATTAGTGCATCATCGTTCACATTATAATTGCAATGTGAACAATATTGCTGCATTAATAAAAATAACACACAAAAAAAATACATGTTTTTCTTTTCTTTTTTCTTTTTTTTACTTTATACCTGGTCATGTTGGGTATCATTCGAAAGGCCATGCTCAGGCCTTTCGATTGACACCCTCCATGACCCACTAGATGCCTGGAGATATCGGGGGTTCAAATGAACCCCCTATCTCAACCAGGGGATTGGCCTGGGCAATATATATATACGCATGATGTGAGCTGGCCTGGGCAATATAAATATATACGCATGATGAAAATTTGCAAAGGATAAGGCACGCAAAGTGAAATTTTGATGTGTCTGAAATTGAAACTTACCTGACAACTCTTATTTATTTTTTTCGTTAATTTATATTTGTTCAATACAGTTAATTTTAATTTGTTTAATAGAGTTAATTTAAAATGGTTTAATACAGTTTATTTATATTTATTTTACCTTTACTATTGGTGCTTTTCAAACTTTATTCTTAAGTAAAAAGAAATTTAGCAGTTTCAAGTTGTGTCGTTTTTTTTTTGGGGGGTGGTGCAAGTAGCTGGTTTTGCCTAGGGCGCAAAATAGTCTAGCACCGGCCCTGACCGCATGGTCCACCCCTGCACTCTTCCACAATACCACAGAGGGGTTACTGTATGATGGCACTTGCTGGCCTGGCACCAAAGGCACAATATTTGGCTGCACTGCCACTGACGCCTGTATCGGATTTATATCCTCAGAGGGGTGAGACTGTGTGATGGCACTGTTGCCGATGCTAAAGGCCCAATTTTAGGCTAGGGTCAAACGAACGCATTTTTCGCAGCGAATGTCAAAAAGTGCGCCCGAACGCATTGAGGTGTTTTTTCATGGAAAGCGCTTAAACGGTCATACGATGCGCATTTTTGTGCGTGATTTTTTATGGATCCAAAACAGGAAACTTTGGGTGTCTGGACATTATGTTGGCCGGACATGAGCAGCTTCTGACGTCTCCTAATCACGCACACACGCCGCTATGCGGATGCAGCGCACTCTGTAAGTCAGTACTAGCGGTTCAGCATTTTTGAAAAAATGCGTTAATTTTCCACTTGCGTTGCGCGGCCGGACTTCCTCCTCCTCCTCCTGTCTGATCTGAGGACCCGCAGGAATGCTGTCTGCGTAAAGACTGGGGCCTTGAGAGCTAGGGAAGGCCTCCTCTTCCTCCTGCTGCTCTGCCTCTAGTGTCACATCTATAATTCCCCGCAGAGTGCGCTCCAGCAGGAACACTAAAGGAATTGTGTCACTGATGCATGCACTGTCCCTGCTCACCATCCTCATTGCCTCCTCAAATGGTGACAGTACAGTGCATGCATCCTTGATCATCAGCCACTGCGGGGGGGGAAACAAGTTGACCTGAACCTGTCCTTGTGTCATACTCACACAGGTACTCATTGATGGCCCTCTGCTGCTTGTGCAGATGCTGCAGCATTGCTAATGTCGAGTTCCACCTGGTGGGCATGTCACAGATCAGACAGTTTGTGGGAAGGTGGAATTCTCTTTGAATTTCTGCCAGGCGAACACTTGCTGGGAATGACCGTCTGAAGTGGCTGCAGACTTTTCTGGCCTGGCTGAGAAGCTCTGCCAGCCCTGGGTACCTGGTTAGGAAACGCTGTACCACCAGATTTAGGACGTGTGCTAGGCATGGGACATGCGTCAACTTACCCTGGCATAGGGTGGGGAGAAGGTTGCTGCCATTATCACAGACGTCCATTCCCAGCTCAAGCTGGTGTGGTGTTAACCATCTCTGCACCTGCCCCTGCAGAGCTGGCAGAATTTCTGGCCCGGTGTGACTCCTGTCCCCTAAACAAACCAGCTCAAGCACAGTATGGCACCTTTTTGCTTGAGCCATTGCGTAGCCCCTGTCACGCGTCAGTTTAACTGCCACTTTGCCAGAGACAGAGAAGGAGGAGGAGGAAGAGGTGGTGGTGGAGCAGACAGACCTCATACAAGCAGCTTTCTGGAGGCGTGGTGGATGAACAAGCTCCAGCACAGAGCCCCGTCTTGGATCTCTCCCATCTGCAATCAGAGTTACCCAGTGTGCCGTGAAGGAAATGTAATGGCCCTGTCCATACTTGCTGGACCACATGTCTATAGTCATGTGCACCTTGCTGCTGACTGCCTTTCCCAATGACTCCATAACATTGTGTTCCACGTGCTGGTATAGTGCTGGAATGGCCTTCCGTGAAAAGAAATGGCGTTTTGGAACCTGCCACTGTGGTACAGCACATTCAGCAAATTCACGGAAGGAAGCAGAGTCCACCAGCTGGAAAGGCAGCAGCTGTAATGCGAGTAATTTTTCTAAGCTGCCATTTAGACGCTGTGCTTGGGGATGGTTGGGACTATATTTTTTCTTACACTGCAGCAGCTGGGGCAACGTAACCTGACTGCGTAAATCTTCAGCTGATGGTATGCTGTCACATTGTGAGGAAGGAACTGGTACACCCATTACTGTAGCATCATCCCTGTCAGTGGAGGTTGTAGGCAATGACATGGCAGGACATATAGTGGGGGTAGAGAAAGATGAGGAGGAGGAGGACCTATGCAAAGTGTTGTGCCAACGGGATGCGTGGCAGGTGGTCATATGTCACCTTACGCACGTGGTACCCAAGCGTGGGATGTCTTTCCCACGCTTGATCCTCATCTGACATAGATTACAAATAGCAATGGTGCGGTCTGCTGCACATTTCTTAAAGAACTCCCAGACAGCAGAGTTCCTGTATGTGTGCTTTGAGACAACAGTGCATTGGACCTGATCAGCTCTGACATCTGATGCCTTGGACTGGCTACGGTTGGTCATAGAGGACGTTGTGCCTCGTGTTTGTTGTGCCTCCTCCTCACTTGACTCCTCTGTTCGATCAGGCACCAAGGTGGAATCAGTGACGTCATCACCCCCTATCTCCTCGTCACTGGAGCCAACCTCGCAATATAACAAAAAAGAGGGAAAATTGGTATAGGCGCAACAATTTTAATATAGAATGGGGTAGAGCCTATGACACGATTGCCAATGCACCCATATATGTCATCCCTAAAGTGACAAATAAATAACAATTAAAGAAGAAGAAAAGAGGTGCGGCGCTTCCCAGTGAATAGATAAAAGGATAGTCAATATTATTTACCCAAAATGGGAGAAATCGTCTTCAGTTGAAAGAGGATCAATACCTCAAATAGAAATAAACAGACATAGCGCAATATTGTTTGTACATGTGTATGAATTTAAGGGATATAACAACTCTCACTCACGCTATGAAGAGCCTCACCCAGCTCTAGCACTGTTCGCCTGTGGGTAGAATTCATATAGGCCCTCCCACTGGCCGCTTCAATGGATGGTACCTCCCAATGGGTATATAAAGGAAGAAGATAGCAACATAGGGTGATTCTGTATACACTTAGAAAAAAATTTAAGCATAAAAACTCAGACCGCTCACGTGTTCATGAGCCACCAAGGCTCAAATGGAAGGGCCCAAAGGTTGTTTCAAGTGGGCACAACTCTTTATAAAAGCCTCAATGGATCCGCACACCAACATAAAATGAAAGCCAATTATAAAGCAAAAAATAAGAAATAAAATAAATAAAAATCGGGGTAGTAAAAAGAATTTAATAACAATGTACTAATTAAAATAATAGATAGCTGATCGCGTTTCGCCTAACTCAATATAGACTATACGGCTTCCTCAGCAGCAGACTGTGTGTGTATACAGAATCACCCTATGTTGCTGTAGCCGATCTCTGTGCCCGGACAGGGTCACATCTGCCAAATACTGCTTCCTCGCTGGACACCCAGTTTCTCCTCGTGACTCTCACACCTTTCTCTGGTACCTTAGCCGCAGCTCAAGGCCCGGTGTATGTAGAGAGCCAGGCTAGCACCCCCAGGAATAAGCCGAAGCTGTAGACCTGGAGCCTTTCCTTGGCACAGCGGGCAGAAGATTCCTGGTACTCCAAAACATGAGTCGTGACTTCAAGCTTGGTCAGAATAGAACTGACTGTTTATTACACAACACAGAGATACACTCAACCACCAACCTCATTTACATACAATCAAGCAGATAACTGCACAAATCAGATTAACTACCCAGGACCTTCAAACAATGGAGAATGGGGGAAGAGAAGTACGTAAACAAAAGGAATCTTTTACTGAGAGAATTTACACAATAGCAGGTACTAATACAGAGATCTACACTATACAGGGAATAACACACAAACATCAGAAATCTTTAGTTAAATGGCATATATATAAAACGGGGAAAATCACATTGGGTACTTATAAAAATAAGGGCTAACGAACTTTTAATAACACACAAATAAATAAACACTTGAACTGTTGTACTGCGCTACAGCATAGTGGCGGCCGTCCCGTCACAGTTGCTATCTTCTTCCTTTATATATCCATTGGGAGGTACCATCCATTGAAACGGCCAGTGGGAGGGCCTATATGAATTCTACACACAGGCGAACAGTGCTAGAGCCGGGTGAGGCTCTTCGTAGCGTGAGTGAGAGTTGATATATCTCTTAAATTCATACACATGTACAAACAATAGTGCGCTATGTCCGTTTATTTCTATTTGAGGTATTGATCCTCTATCAACTGAAGACGAGTTAACCCATTTTGGGTAAATAATATTGACTATCCTTTTATCTTCTTCTTCAACCTCGCAATATGCTGCAGCTTCTGGGGGAACATGAGTGCCAGTTATTTGTGTGTCACTGGCACCCCCTTCCTCTAGGTTGATTATACTCCCTTCCTCAACCTCAGAGATTGAATCAGAGCACCGTAGTTGCTGCGCATCCTCAAGCAGCATGTCACTGTCATTGTAGTCAAACAATTCAGCTGACTCCTTGTGTGTGATAGTGAGGCTATGGCAGGAGTAGCTGTGGACATGGAGGCTGCATTAGATGCTTTGGCAGCTGAGGTGGACTGTAAACCACTACAAGCCTGGCTGGCAGAGGACTCGGAGGATGAGGATTGCCTGGTTAGCCAATCCACCAAATCCTATGTATGTTGCTGCTGCTTAAGACGGCCAGCACCAGTTATAAAGGACAAGCGTGCCCCTGCAGAGGATGCACCACGTCCATGACGACCAGAGGCACATCCTCCCGACACAGAGGCTGCTTGCCCTCTTATCTGTGTCTGGGAGCGTCTCCCTGTCCTTTTTGGTCTTTCTGACATGGTGAGTGATATATAGATTAAAGATATACAGAACTCTGATTCAACTGTATTATCTAGATTATAGATTTCCAGAACTCTGGTATAACTCAGTGAGACCTCCTGATAAGACCCCCTGATAGCTGGCAACAGTGATAAAACACAGATTATAATTCCCAGATATCTGCTGCAAGTCTGTGAGACCCCCGGATGGGTTGCAGTGACATGACACAAATTACAATTCCAAGGAACCTCCTATAAATCAGTGAGACCCCCTGATGGGTGGCAGTGACAAGACACAGATTACAATTCCCAGGAACCTCCTATAAATCAGTGAGACCCCCTGATGGGTGGCAGTGACAAGACACAGATTACAATTCCCAGATATCTGATAGAAGTGAGACCCCTCCAATGGCTGCTGGCAGTGATTACACACAGATTACAACAATTCCCAGATATCTTTTAGAAGTGAGACCCCCACAATAGCTGCTGGCATTGAGAACACAAAGATTACAACAATTCCCAGATATTTTGTAGAAATGAGACCCCCACAATAGCTGCTGGCAGTGAGAACACACAGATTACAACAATTCCCAGATATCTTCTAGAAGTGAGACCCTCACAATAGCTGCTGGCAGTGAGAACACAAAGATTACAACAATTCCCAGACATTTTGTAGAAATGAGACCCCCACAATAGCTGCTGGCAGTGAGAACACACAGATTGCAACAATTCCCAGATATTTTGTAGAAATGAGACCCCCACAATAGCTGCTGGCAGTGAGAACACAAAGATTACAACAATTCCCAGATATTTTGTAGAAATGAGACCCCCACAATAGCTGCTGGCAGTGAGAACACACAGATTACAACAATTCCCAGATATCTTCTAGAAGTGAGACCCTCACAATAGCTGCTGGCAGTGAGAACACAAAGATTACAACAATTCCCAGACATTTTGTAGAAATGAGACCCCCACAATAGCTGCTGGCAGTGAGAACACACAGATTACAACAATTCCCAGATATTTTGTAGAAATGAGACCCCCACAATAGCTGCTGGCAGTGAGAACACAAAGATTACAACAATTCCCAGATATTTTGTAGAAATGAGACCCCCACAATAGCTGCTGGCAGTGAGAACACAAAGATTACAACAATTCCCAGATATCTTGTAGAAGTGAGACCCCCCCAATAGCTGCTGGCACTGAGAAGACACACTAACAGAACAATCTCCTCTCAAAAAACAAATGCTGAAGGCTGTGTGAAGCTTTATATAGTGTGCTGCGGGACTTAGCTCTGTGAGCCCATGATTGGGCAAAATTTGCCCAATCAGGGCTCTGAGCCGTGATTGGCATAGTCTTGCACCTGTCTTGCACCTGACCTGTGGTCAGGTGCAAGGCTGTAGCCAATTACAAGCTTCAGGCCAGTGGAAAAGTGCATTGTGGTCCATTGTGGTGCATTGTGGGCGAACATGCGGCGAACACGCGGAAATGTTCAGAGTTTGACGAACAGCCAAATGGGCGATGTTCGAATCGAACTCCGAACATATCGAACCGAACAGCTCATCCCTATACAGCACCTCCATGAATCTGGTTCATTTGTTACTAGATTAAAAAGCGGGTATTTAGGTTAAACCTAAATTGATTATGAAGCTCCAATCCAGAACTATGAATAAATATGCTACCTAATAGCACATCAGTTTGCTCTGTTTATTTTCACACAGATATTATAAGGGCTCACAGTAAGGCTTAATCTAACTAATCCGGTTGAATTTTTTCTCAGAACTTTCTTTAATCATTTGTGCCCTGAAGCTCTTTACAGTGATACTCTTTCAACAACAGGAGGGATGGTTACCACTGAAAGTATCACCTTGTTACAAGTCAGAATCCGGTTTTTACTTTTATATATGTGTTGTGTTTCGTTATGTGTGACTAAACCCTTTGGATTTAATTTTTCAATAAAGGTCGTATCTAATTATTATCTAGAATTGTCTATGTGTTAGGCTAGCGAGCAGCAGCCTAGAGTAATTAATTAGTTGATATTTGTTCGTTTAAATACCTTCTGAGAAGGGATAAGCTGTTCGGTTCGATCAGTTCGGAGTTCGATTCAAACTTTGGCCGTTCGCAAGTTCGCAAACTTCAAACTTTTTGGCGTGTTCGGTTCGAGTTCGAAAAAAAATTAATTGTGAAATAAGTATAAAAAATTATTAAAAAGTACCAAAAAATCTAGAAATAAAGAGACTCTTTACTGCAGAATATTATAAGCAACGGTTTATTAGATATTGAATTAAAAACTAATGTGTAGGTGCAAAGATTCTCACCTCTAAATGACCTGTGCTCTCAAAAGGCATAAACAACAGGTGTTAATTAGTGTTTGGAAATACTACTGCTTTTAATTAGTCTGGTCTAATGAATTTGATACATTGTCTGAGGGTGTCTGGAGATGTCTCCTAAACATGTATCAAACAACACCTGTGCTTCTGAGAAGTGTTCATTTCTCTTCAAAATGTTCCTCTGATATGCTGTTTAACCCATTAACCCTGCATTTCACTGCTGTGTGCTCAGCTCTTTTTTACCGCTTTCGCTCATCATGTTTAAACGCGATTTGAAGCCACATTTTATTAAATGACCCAGACATATTAGATAATCTTTTCGTCAGACTCCGCAGATTCATAATATATCATTTTGATATGTATACGTCATGTCCTGCCTGTATATTATGACAAAAAATGCAATAAAAATAGAATTTTTAATCATCTGCAGTGTGTAAAGTGTTTTTTCACATTTTAGCACATGAGCGTTTGCGGTTATGTTTTCTATGGGGTGCGCTTGTACAAAAATTAGAAATGGGGACTTGTTACGTTTTGTGGGGGGAATTACGTGATTTTTAGCAAACGCACCCCATAGAAAAAAATCATTAGTGCAGCATCATTGTTCACATTATAATTGAAATGTGAACAATATTGCTGCATTAATAAAAATAACACACAAAAAAATACATGTTTTTTTTTTATTATTTTGTTTTACTTAATACCTGGTCATGTTGAGATTGACACCCTCCATGGCCCCCTAGCTGCCACAGTTCTGGAGATATCTATACACAGCCCCATCAGCATCTCTATACACAGCCCCATCAGCATCTCTATACACAACCTCACAGCATCTCTATACACAGCCCCATCAGCATCTCTATACACAACCCCATCAGCATCTCTGTACACAGCATCTCTATACAGAGATCCGCCACTTCACGGGCAGGTTATGGGGACCTCCTAGGCATGATATTTGAAGGAATTTTTCATTTTTTTTTCTTAACCCTTATTTCATGGAAAACTCACTGACCCTTTAAAAACTTTTTTTTTTAACTTTTTGTCCTTGTTTCCTGTCCCCCAGGGCACTACCCGGACCCCCATACACCTTTTATGGCAAATATCTAGCATATATGCCCTCTTGGAGGGCACTCTAAAAATCGAACTTTGAGTCCCATTGACTTGTATTGAGTTCGTGTTCGAGTTCGAACCTTTGAAAAGTTTGAGTTCGAATGCGAACCGAACTCGGGGTGTTCAGGTCATCCCTACTTCTGAGTCAAGAATAGCTAGGAGCTCACCAAATAAGAAGGAATACATTGAGGTACATTGTTATTTTTCTTAGATCCTCTCTTTAGTGGTTACTCATTAACATTACATTCATCTGGGTGTAGTATTATTATTCTGCGATTGGGGGTTGAGCCAATTAGCAAGGGCACTATTACTCCACACTTTTTTAGAATGGCTAGATGGTCACTCATTCAGAGTGGAATTGAATATATACTGTATACACACATTACATATGCTCTATAGATTAAAGATTATTGATTGAGTATTCATTATTATACTTCCTCTTGTTTAACCACATGTTTTTTACCACATATTTGATATGTCGGAGATGTTTATTCAAATAAATAATTAATCCGAGATATAAACAATAATAAAACTATCTCGCCAATATAATTTCTCAAAAACGTCTCCGGAGTTTGTTTTCAATTGTACGCTCATTCAAAAATACAACCACAACTACCACAGTACTTGTTGTCCCTGAGATTTATGGCCATAGATCATGTCCCTATTCCCAGGAGGGGAGGGGATAGGGTGCTTATGTTACTTAAAAAAGAGGCCCAATGGATACACAGGCTTGACACTGTGTTCCCACGTGGCCTCATTGAACGGAATATGTACTCAGTGTTTGTGTAGGAACACATTAATCAACAGGTCGTTCTGTGTAGTAATACCACTCTGTCTCCAATAATTGCTATTCCTTTCCTGATAGATCCGTGCTATGGTGCAGCATATCATGTAATCCTTTCTAGTTGCAGGAGGTATTTTTGTTTTTATTGTGCTGTTCCGTTGGTGATCACCCCCTGATGTGCGTATGAGAGCCGGATTGCACAGTGCGTAAAATGCTGGGACATATTCTTCAAGTTTAGAGCGTCTTGGTCTCCAGGACGACGTCATAGAGGTGAGCCGGGGAATGGTGCATGCGCATGGGATTCATAGACATTCCGGACGCATCGTACACCGTTAGGGTGAGTAACCAATGTGATTTTAATTTGTGTGATTTTGTTCGCTATTTAACCTGAGGGTGGGTGGTAGGGGGTAATTGTTTTTTGTCCTGATGAAAGTTCCGGACCGGAACTGAAACGTTGACGGTTTAACACGATTCAATAAAGTGGAAGTTTGAAAATCCTGGAGTGCGGGTGAATTTTTACAATTATTCCTAAGAGGCCGTCATCCGGCACCGGGTCTATGGATTTGAGAGTAAACCGTGAGTGCAGACCACATTGACATATATATATATATATATATCAGGTTAGGACCCACCTTGAGAGGTTTGCCTTGTTGCAGCTGGTGGGCTTTAAGACTATGATCTGTTCCACATTTGCATTACCCTCTCCCTTGTAGCCACGGCCGGCGCTGCCGCTAGGCCAACTAGGCGGGCGCCTAGAGCGCAGCACCCGCCTAGGGCGCAGCGGCAGCCGGCACCACCAATTGAAAAAAAATTGTAAATAAAAATGCCTGCGGGGCACCCTGGGGCGGCCGCGTGCTGCAGCCAGCCCCAATACGAGCCGGCGTCACCGCCGGCGTCAAGGAGACGGAGGCGTGGACTTGGTGCTTCCAGCTTCCTGGACCAAGTCCACGCCTCCATCTCCTTGACGCCAGCGGCGACGCCAGCACGCAGAGACTGGCTACAGGAAGACAGCGCTGGAGGCAAATACCCATGTGTGAGCTGCTGGGTAAGTACCCATGTGTGAGCCTGGGGGGCAGGGACAAGTACCCATGTGTGAGCCTGGGGGGCAAATACCATGTGTGAGCCTGGGGGCAAATACCATGTGTGAGCCTGGGGGGAAAATACCATGTGTGAGCCTGGGGGCAAATACCATGTGTGAGCCTGGGGCAAATACCATGTGTGAGCCTGGGGGGCAAATACCATGTGTGAGCCTGGGGGCAAATACCATGTGTGAGCCTGGGGGGCAGGGGCAAGTACCCATGTGTGAGCCTGGGGGGCAGGGACAAGTACCCATGTGTGAGCCTGGGGGGCAGGGACAAGTACCCATGTGTGAGCCTGGGGGGCAGGGACAAGTACCCATGTGTGAGCCTGGGGGCAAATACCCATGTGTGAGCCTGGGGGGCAAATACCCATGTGTGAGCCTGGGGGGCAAATACCCATGTGTGAGCCTGGGGGCAAATACCCATGTGTGAGCCTAGGGGGCAAATACCCATGTGTGAGCCTGGGGGCAAATACCCATGTGTGAGCCTGGGGGGCAAATACCCATGTGTGAGCCTGGGGGGGGCAAATACCCATGTGTGAGCCTGGGGGGGGCAAATACCCACGTGTGAGCCTGGGGGGGCAAATACCCATGTGTGAGCCTGGGGGGGGCAAGTACCCATGTGTGAGCCTGGGGGCAAGTACCCATGTGTGAGCCTGGGCAATATCTCCATGCCATGTGTGAGCTGGAGGCAATATATTCATCATGTGAGCTTTTTGTTTTTTTTGGGGGGGGTGCAAGTAGCTGGTCTTGCCTAGGGCGCAAAATAGTCTAGCACCGGCCCTGCTTGTAGCATACCTATGCCAGTCCAGCTGCTTTATAGGTGACTAGCCTACAAATGAAATATAAGCACAGGGTCATACCAACAGTAGCACCACGCATCACTGTAGGTATCGACTTCTGGAGTCTATAGGACTCCGTGGAGCCCAGTGCGTCTCTGCTGCAAGCTTGCCGTCACTGAAATGTGCCAAAGCTGCAGATGAAATGCAATGGGACACTGGGAACTTCTTGTATCCAGTCTCCTGTTGCACACGGCGAGAGGAAGTGGAGGACCACAACGTCCTCTCCACAATGGGATGAGAGCTGATTGTTAAGTGCTTTTGCTTTTGCAAAATCACGTAACGCCGGGTTTAGGAGTCGGTATTTCTTTGAGAAATACTGGTTCCAGAACAGAAGAATGAGCTACTATGGAAGAGCTCGTTCTTCTACTCCCAGGTGCAAATATAATGCTCAAATACAAGGTATAGGAGATGTTAATCTGCAGCAGGTAAGTGCTATGTCTGAGCTGGAATAACTCGCCATTAAGATATTGATTGGAGCCGTTCTGCACATCCTCTCCAGCTGATATCTTAATGGCAAAGAGGGGAATAGGGCCCAATAATGGCCATTCAAGTTAAAATAAAAACCTCTGTTTGCGTGCTCATATTGGAGCTATAGAACAGATGACTGTAATTAATTTTAGTTGTTTAACATTCTATCATCCAAACCTTTGTGGTTATATATTCTGTGTAAGGCCTTGTTCACACCAAATGCAGAACAGATCTGCTCAGGTTTCTGCACACGCAAGCTAGTCTTTAGACGTGTTTTTTACGCGTTCCAGAGCTTTTTTTTTTTAGGAAGCTAACAATGTTATGAGGTCATTTCCTTTTACCCCTGACCTTTCATTAGCTGTTCTGATTATTTCCTGCTTCCTCTGACCTTGTTTCACATGTAAAATTGTTGCAACATGGAACCATGGGATGCAGGCATGCTCCTGGTGATGGTTATTATACTGCTACACCATACTAATGAATTTATCTGGGTCACAAAACTTGTCCACCATTGTTCCTTTGCTCTCCAGATCACAAGGACACCTTTTTCCACAGACAGGAAGTGACCAAGGAAGATGAGGTCATGACAGATGACCATAGAGTTTTTTTTCTTTATTGTTATTTTTTTTGAATTGCGTTTCGTTTTTGACGTGGTTTTGATGCGTTCCAGAGCAGGTCCAGAGCAGGTAAAATAGGGCTTGCTGCATTTTTTTCACCTGCTCTGGACCTGCTCTGGAACTGAACGCTGCGATGGGAACTGGAGCAAAAAATATCATTGGAATACATTGGACGCAGTTTTGATCCGGTCTGCACCTGCTCCGCGCTTGGTGTGAACAAGTCCTTAGGCTTTATGAAAAAAACATAAATTGAGAACCTAATTCACTATCCAACTGAGAACCAGAAGGATAAGTGTCTACCTGTGAAAATGTAATCTTTATTTCTCACCTTATAAAAAAAAACAATTTGGCATAGGGTAGCCATAGACATATTTTAACAACAACAAAATAACACCCTAAGGTCTATAACACCAACATGACATTTTAAAATTCAGACACATCCACTGTGTGTGAAAGAAAACCAGATTTTTCTAGATACACTACAGGAATTCAGATTGGTGGTTAGAAAATATTTGGCATATTGCCTGAACTCCGGTGAACAAAATGCCCTACTGTAGCAACTGGAGAATCAAAAAAAAAATCAGTAATCAAAAGATACACATCACACCAGACATATATTTCATTATTAATTGTCAAAAAATTTCATACTTCAATGGATGTGAAGTATTTCTCTGGCGCCACCTTGTGGTCTAGTGTTTATTTCATAAAGTGTATATGTTACGGTTAAAGTCCAGAGTGCGGTTAATTTGAAGATTATCCAGGTAATCCTGACATTACCCAAAACCGCCGGGTAAAGCTGCAAAAAATTAAAAATTCCGACTTTACCTGGGTAATTTTAGGACTAACCAACTGCCCTTTGGTAACAGTCTGGAAGAGCTGAAAACTTTGCACTTTACCCGGATAATCTTCAGACTATCCAGCCTTGTTTAGCTAAATCCGAATTTTGTTATTGTTCAGATAAAAGTCTGTAGCTTCACCCGGGTAATCTGAGGACTATCCACAGCTTCACTTGGGTAATCTGCAGAGCATCCAACACCCCTTGGGTAAAAGTGAATTTTGCTATTATGGATATTATCAATGGAACTGGCAAAAGACAAACATTAAAATGTATTAGGGATAAAAGGAATATACAGAGTAACAGGATATGGGCCACATTACGATCCTAGCGTTAAAAAGTGGGCGCAAGGGAGGAAAAAGTGCGCCCGCAGTTTTCCCCCTTGCACCCACGTTTTATCGCTAGATTACAATGCAGTCACAAAAAAATGCTGCCTACATTGTTAGCGGGCACTACGGCCCCGCGATGCCCGCGGCAGCGCTGAGCGGAGCCGCGAGCATCCACTCAATGGTCACATGACCAGCCAGATCTTGCCTCGCAAGATCCGGCCGGTCAGCGTAGTGATACGCAGGGAGAGACTGGGGGGATGGAGCCGCGGGACAGGAGGTGAGTATACGACTTGTATTTAATTTTTTTTTTGGCTGGTGTTAACGAATTATTCAGAAGCGGAATCTGTTAACACCAAGTCCTGGCTCTGGTTAACTTTCCACTAACCAGAGCCGGACGTTAATCAGCGTTAGGACTTTGTAATCCTAACGCTGATTAACACTTTGCCCTCCACATGTTAAGTATAGGGAGCGCACAGTACAGTAACCTCGCGCTGAAAAGCGCAAGGTACCAGACGGAAAACGGGTTACTTAACCCGTTTGCATTTGGATCGTAATATGCGGTAGACACCGCGGCTAACGTTAATGCTCACGCAAATGAGCATTAACGTTAGCGTCAAGATTGTAATGTGGCCCTATGTTTCTTATATGAATGGTAAAGAGTTACATGATCTTTCTTATGTGTCATATGTGTTTATATACAGTATCTATATATATAAACGCGAAAGTCCTGATTGACTGACTCATTAACACCCAGCTGAAACCGTTTAACCTAGGAACGTGAAATTTTGAAGGTGCACTGTTTTTATGATGTAGGCACCCACTAAGGAAGGATTTTTGTAAACTCTGCCCCTAAGGGGGTGAAAAACGGGACTGAATATTTTAAACAGGATACCTATAGCTCAAAAACAGAAGATGTTACAGATGTGAAAATCGGTATTTGGATTCGTCTTGAAAAATAAAAAAACACGTATTTTACAGTTTTTTTCAAAAAATTCAACTGGGGCAAAAAAAGGGGGTTGAATATTTTAAATATTTTAAACAGGATACCTATATCTCAAAAACAGAAGATGTTACAGATGTGAAAATCGGTATTTAGATTCTTCTTGAAAAATAAACACGTATTTTACCGTTTTTCAAAAAATTCAACTGGGGGCAAAAAAACTGGGTTGAATATTTTAAATATTTTAAACAGGATACCTATATCTTAAAAACAGAAGATGGTACAGACGTGAAAAATCGGTATTTAGATTCATCTTGACAAATAAAAAAATACGTATTTTACCATTTTCTGAAAATTCCTTGGGGGGGCAAAAAGGGGGGTTGAATACTTTTATCATAAACGTGAAAGTCCTGACTGACTGACTCATCAATGCCCAGCTGAAACCGTTTAACCTAGGAACGTGAAATTTTGAAGGTGCACTGTTTTTATGATGTCGGCACCCACTAAGGAAAGATTTTTGGAAACTCCGCCTCTAAGGGGGTGAAAAAGGGGGTTGAATATTTTTTTTTTTATATTCAAAATTTTTATTCGGTAAATGTGTCAGCGTACAGTCGAAGAGAAAGGGCCTCACAGGGCCATATAGTGTCAGCAACAATAGCTCATCATGGGGAAAAAGAAGAAAAAACAAATCAACAAATAGGCAAACAAATAGTCCGCTGTAGACATCGAGTACAATGGGGGAGGAAAGGGTAAACAAACAAGGGGTAGTGGCAAAGGCCAATACTGTGCCGACCTTGGTATTGTCCCGTTAGTCCAAGGGACCACGGGAGGCCAAGGGGGTGTAAGGCACAAGGCCCAGGCATTCTGGGGTCCAACCCCGAGAAAACCTGTAAACGCCACGAAGAAATAATAATTAACATCAAAAGGCAGACCAGCCAATAAAAAGTCGAAAATGTCTTCACACGCAGGGTTTAAAACTTGTCAGCAGAAAGACAGTGCATAATAAGAAAAATTAAAAACGATAAACAAAATGGTGAGACAACAAAAACATCCAGCTTAATGGGGGAAGGGTAAAGAGAAAAATAATAATAATAAAATAGTCTCTGCAAAAGACCAAAAATAAGCAAGCAAACGTCATCAGTATCATCCTAAACGTGTGCCGAGGGACATCAGAAAGGCATAAAGGGCTAAAGCGGGAGAGATCGTCAACAAATGAAGGTATCGCACGAGGAGGCCACAGGTGAGTTCTCAGCCAGCGTCCCGAAAAGGTAATATTTGTGCAACAGGCAGGGAGAAACATGGCAAGCCTGGCCTGTCAGCAAACCCAAACTCAACACAAGAAACCAGGGACAGAAAGCCATAGATAGCATCAGCAAGAAAGAGTCCTCTTCGGAGGGACCGGACAGATAGCCCCCGGGGGTGTGCAGCCGGGATCGGGACCACACTGTGGGACCAAGACACGTGCAGCAGCCCCCCAGGATGGTGTTCCCCAGCCCCCGGCCGCTTCTTCACAACGCATTGAGGCACCTCGACACCCGGATCAGACATCACCACTGCACACAGGGGGATCAGCATCCGTTCTTCTCCAAGGCTTCCCGGTAACTCTGCTGCGGGTCCAACAGCAGCAGCCGGAGGACAGGGGCCCTCCATCCTCGCAGCTCGCTTCAATCTGGACCTCTGGAAAGGGGGCCGGAGGAAGGACCGAAGGTGCAGGTGCCGAAGCCTAGGCCCCAAGATGGCCACCGGCAGAACGTGCTCCGCAGGTGCTTAAGGCCCGAAACGGGGTGTCTCTGGTCCAGAGGGGGGTCCAAGAGGCCTCCGGACTGTACTACTCCATTGGCCAGCCACCCTGATACCGTCAGAGAAAGAAGAAAGCCCAGATTAGTCTTCTAAAGGTCTTTAAGGGGGTTGAATATTTTAAACAGGATACCTATAGCTCCAAATCAGAAGATGTTACAGACTTGAAAATCGGTATTTAGATTCGTCTTGAAAAATAAAAATACACTTATTTTACCATTTTCTGAAAATTCCATGGGGGGGCCAAAATGGGGGGGTTAAATACATCTATCTATATATATATATAAACGCGAAAGTCCTGACTGACTGACTGACTTATCAACGCCCAGCTGAAACGTTTAACCTAGGAACGTGAAATTTTGAAGGTGCACTGTTTTTATGATGTAGGCGCCCACTAAGGAAGGATTTTTGGAAAATCCACCCATAAGGGCGTGAAAAAGGGGGTTGAATATTTTAAACAGGATACCTATAGCTCAAAAATAGAAGATGCTACAGATGTGAAAAATCAGTATTTAGATTCGTCTTGAAAAATAAAAAAAACGTATTTTACCATATTTAAAAAATCCAAGTGGGGGGGGGAAGGGGGTTTGATTATTTTAAATATTTTAAACAGGATACCTGTATCTCCAAAACAGAAGATGTTACAGTCCTGAAAATTGGTATTTAGATTCATCTTGAAAAATTAAACAACACGTATTTTACCATGTTCTGAAAATTCCTTGTGGGGGGGAAAAAGGGGGGTTGAATACTTTTATCAGTATAACTATATTTCAAAAACCGAAGATGTTACGAGTGTGAAATTTGGTATTTACCAATCTTCGTGAAAAAAACCAAACATGTTTTTTTCCATTTTCCACAAATCCAATTGGGGGGGGGGGGTCGGGAGAAAGGGGTCTGAATAATTTTATCATTATACCTATATTTCAAAAACCAAAGATGTTACAGATGTGAAATTTGCTATTTACTATCTTCTTGAAAAATAAAAA
This sequence comes from Leptobrachium leishanense, assembly GCA_009667805.1. Taxonomy (NCBI): domain Eukaryota; kingdom Metazoa; phylum Chordata; class Amphibia; order Anura; family Megophryidae; genus Leptobrachium; species Leptobrachium leishanense. The sequence goes on from RXON01005042.1 coordinate 53,528, forward strand.
CAGGTGTTTTACCATTTTCCAAAAATCCCAAATAGGGGGGTGAAAAAAAGGGGGGCTGAATACTTTTAAACAGGATACCTATATCTCAAAAACAGGAGATGTTACAAACGTGAAAATTGGTATTTAGATTCGTCTTGAGAAACAAAAAAACACCTATTTTACCATTTTCCAAAAATTCAGTGGGAGGGGGCAAAAAGGGGGGTTGAATACTTTTATCAGTATACCTATATTTCACAAACCAAAGATGTTACAGGTGTGAAATTTGGTATTTACAATCTTCATGAAAAAAAACAAACATGCGTTTTGCCATTTTCCACAAATCCAAATAAGGGGGGGGTCGAGGGAAAGGGGTCTGAATACTTTTATCAGTATATCTATAATTCAAAAACCAAGATGTTACAGTAGTGAAGTTTGGTAATTACAATCTTTTGAAAATAAAGAAACACGTGTTTTATCATTTTCCAAAAATCCAAGTAAAAGGGGGTAAAAAAAAGGGGTTAATACTTTTAAACAGGATACCTACATCTCAAAAACAGAAAAACAGAAGATGTTACAGACGTGAAAATTGGTATTTAGATTTGTCTTGAGAAGCAAAAAAAACCAACTATTTTACCATTTTCCAAAAATCCAGTGGGAGGGGGAAAAAAGGGGGTTGAACACTTTTATCAGTATACCTATATTTCCAAACACCAAAGATGTTATAGGTGTGAAATCTGGCACTTCTTCTTGAAAAATAAAAAAACACATGTTTTATCATTTTCCAAGAATCCCACGTGGTGGGTGAAAAAAGGGGGTGAATACTTTTCAACAGGATACATATATCTCAAAAACAGAAGATGTTACAGACGTGAAAATTGGTATTTAGATTCGTCTTGAAAATAAAACAACGCGTATTTTACCATTTTCCAAAAATCCAGTGGTGGGGCAAAAAGGGGGATGAATACCTTTATCACTATACCTATATTTCAAAAACCAATGATGTTACTGGTGTGAAATCTGATATTTACAATCTTCGTGCAAAAAAAAACGTGTTTTACCATTTTCCGAAAAATCCAGTTAAGGTGGTGGGGGAAAGGGATGTGAATACTTTTATCAGTATACCTCTATTTCAAAACCCAAAGATGTTAAAGGTGTGAAATTTGGCCCTTACATTCTTCTTGAAAAATAAAAAACACGTGTTTTACAATTTTCCAAAAATCCCAAGTGGGGGGGGGGGGAAAGGGGGGGGTTCTACCAAAAAACTCTCAAGTTTCTTTTAAAAAACAATTTTAACAAATTCTAAAATCCACGCGAGTGAAGCCGCGGGCAAAAGCTAGTCTATATATATAAACGCGAAGGTCCTGACTGACTGACTGACTGACTCATCAACGCCCAGCTGAAGCCGCGGGCAAAAGCTAGTCATTTATAAAACATAATAACCATCAGGTTACTCTTTATATAATATCTTTATCTTCATAAATAATTTTTCAGACAATTAACGCACAGAGTAACATGACGGTTATTTAGTGTGGTATACTAAAGTGTGTACAAAGTGTGTGACTGTGGATACAATTGTTAAAAATAACAAAAAACACAATTTTGTTATCAGTCAGATAACAGTTTGCAGCTTTACCTGGGTAATCCTCGGAATTCAGTCAACTGTAACCTGCTAAAAACTCAAGAAAAGTGGAGTACCCAGAGGCGTTTGGATACCTTGCACTTTACTCGGATAAAGTCTGATGTTTCATTTCACATCGCACTTCATCCAACAACACAAGGGTAATGTGCGTTTTACCTTGGTAAAACACAGCAGAAAACTGGAGTACCCAAAGACCTCTGGATACTTTGCAGATTACCCGGATAAAGTCCAAAATGTAATTTCACTTCAAACTTTTGCTAATGACTCCTGGGTAATGTTAGGATTACCCAGGTAATCCTAAAATGAACTGCACTTCGGACTTTAACCGTAACATACATACAGTTAAAATGCAATATGGTGAATTTTGTAAATTCTTAATAAACGAATTTCAACAGTAAAGTGCAAAATAATCTGTGAAAAACTTGCTTAATTAGTAGCAGCAAAATGATCTCTAATGATAGACCTTAATATTATTATTTATAAATACATAAAATACAGCAACTGATTTGATTATCTGTGAGATTTTGTGATAGGGAGAAAAAAAAAAAAAAAAAAAAGGTTCTTGTTGAATGGGATGATGATCCTGGTGTGCTGCTGCTTGTATTCACAATAGGTGATAAATACCCAAAAGAAGGATTGTGCATGACTTTTTTTTTTTCGTTTAGTTTAGTCTTTTTTTGTCAGGTTTTTTCTCGTTTTGGATAATGTCGGACAGTTTTTCTTTCGTTTCGGATAATTTCGATTCGGTGATTCGGATCGATTCGGCAATTTGGATCATTTCGGCAATCCGGATCATTTCGACGATCCAGATCATTTTGGCGATTCTGATCATTTCGGGTGATTCGGATCAGTGTTTTTGCTTTTTTTAGGAGTTATTTTGTTTTTTATTGCTTATTTAAGAATGGGAAGTAGATTACTTAATTATTCTTTTAGGATTTTTTGGGTGAAATTTTAGGTTTTCTAACTTTTTTAAAGAAACAAGGCTTTTTAACCCATAGGTTTCAATGCAGCATATGAATCCGCACACTGCCGGGCAGCGCCTCTATACAGTATAATTAATGCAGCATAGGAATCCGCATACTACCGGGCACCGCCTCTATGCAGTATAATTAATGCAGCATATGAATCCGCCCGCTGCTGGGCAGCACCTCTCCGGAGATCGATTCATTGATTCGGATCGATTCATTTTTTGATCAGTTAGTTTTTGGGTTTTTTGAGTTATAATTAATGCAGCATTTGAATCCACACACTGCTGGGAAGATTCATATGCTGCATTAATTATACTGCAGAAAGGTGCTGCCCGGCAGTGTGCGGATTCATATGCTGCATTAATTATACTGCAGAGAGGCTACACGTGTGACAGATAGAATGAGAGGGAAGTTGTGGACTTGTGGGGCCAGTGTTAGGAGAGATGTCACCTGCATAAAGTAACAGCAAGAGCGTGAGAAGGAGAAGGTGGGAATGGGATTTATGTGTGTGGGGATGATTGTAAGCCAGAGAATTAGAGGGAGACCAGTTTCTGAGGAAACAAAAAAGCTTGTGTGAGGCCATCCTGTGCGAAGAGTGAAGGGAGGGAGAGATGTAGATAGTGGAGGGGTTGGTGGTACAGGGGCAGGAGTTCCATTTTAGGAAGAATGCATAGTAAAATAGTAGATGAGACAGGGGGAGCATTGTGCAGCCGTATCTGGACCTTGCAGTTCCCTAACTCCAGCAGAGAGGAAGCTGGTGGCCCCTCTGTCAATTAACCAATAAGCCTGGTTAAACCACTGGATTTCTGTAAAATATTGGTTTGAAGAGTATTAACACATTTTGAGAATTTAAGTCAAGGATAATGTTACAGCTATACCTGCTTTGTTTTATATAAAGCACAATAGTATTCTTTATCTGGCTTAGAGTTTTGAAAATTTCAGTATACAGTGTCTGTAAAAATAGAGTATTCATATTCTAAATTTCCTTAATCCCTTACATGTGCAAATCCAAATCCTAGATATCCTTTTATCCTAACCCAATCTCTCCCTAAACATGCAATGTAACCATGCTACCCCATCATTAAAGTCTACCTGTTATGCCCACAGCATGGCGGTGTCCGTCACTGGATCAAGATAAGTACAAACTGCAATATCTCATCAAGGTCTGAGATATGGCATTGCATTTTAAGACTAATGTGATATCAACCCTGTGATGGTATATTGTAACAAAACGTGTACATAGGCAGTACAGATTCCCATTATAATGTGTATAGCAGTAATATCACCTCTACCTTATATTGACTGTTTCTTGAATATTAAACACACTGCAGACGTTATTAGCTTTGCAAAAATGCGGGTGAGCATTTTGTAACCACAATAATTCACAAATTATTTTTTTTAGCATAATCCATCTCCACCCACATTAGATATGTAAACTGTCTTAAATAAATTATAGCTTTTGCAATTCCAAAATCATTTTATATCAGGTTTTAGAAACGGGTAAATAATTGCGGTGAATGTAACAAGCAACTCCCATTTGCTTTATAGGCTCCCACTGGTTTTGTTCGCTGTATACAATGTAAATAAATATACCACATATTTAAAATATAATTTGCCAAGTTTTAACTAGAGATGTGCATTCGTTTCAGAAAAATTCGGCATTTGTAGCGAAATTTGATAATTTGTAGTTCGGAAGTACTTCCGAATAACGAATCCATACGATACGAATTCGAAACCAAATGGTATATAACGAATTTATTTCATTTTACACTGTGTCATCATCATCATAAAAGAAAAATTTGAAAATCAAATTGATATCAACTATTGAATTTGAAAGGAACTATCAAATTGATATCAACTATCGAATTTGAAATGAACTATCGAATATATATCAACTATTGAATTTGAAAGGAACTATCAAATTGATATCAACTATCGAATTGATCTTAACATAAAATACAAGTAATAGTCTGCAAAGGACTTTATGAAACAAATAAATTTTGTTTCACTGTTTAATTTGACTCAAATACTAAATCTGTGACACAGCTTAAAATTTAACCGTAGCTTTTCTTTTAACAGCAAAATTTGTTTAATTGAGGTTTTATTTAGTGATCCAAAAATTAAAATTGATATCAACTATCGAATTGATATATGAAATTCGAAGCGATACGAAATCGATACGAAAAACAAAACGAAATACGAAAGGAAATTCCGAAAACAAAATTTAAAAACGTAACGAAACTAAACTAAACTAAACAAATTTTTCAGCCATGCACATCCCTAGTTTTAATTTCTATCATTTTCCTAAAATTTGAAAATGCGTATCAAATGATATAATTAGCATTTAAATCAGGGGTCTAGATGGTTAACAAAGCTTTTTCAGAAATGTAATTCCAAAACATGCAGAGGGACATGGTCGAAAACCTGTGGTTTATGTGCTCAACACAGCATTATTTGCTTTTAAAATATATGGGGCTATATTCCATAGTTGTCAATAAGCTAACTAAAGGAAACGTTTCACGTAACGCCTCCTGTAGATACTTTATTGACAGGAAGCACAATTCCATTTGAGCTGCAAGCTGAGCTCACTTTGCCAGCTCACTTTGCATACATTTGTGTGCACAGATCTACATAGCAGAAGCCTACTGTGGAGGATCGTGCTTTGTAGACCCTTCTGACGTCCATTGTAGTGGTTCAGCGTGGGCAGGGTAAACTCCATATCTGTTGTATCGTGCGTTAAATGTACGCATGTTACATTGTGTAAGAAGACATTGGACTACAAACGCACAAACATGTATAAATATAGTAATCAAGATACAATCATCATTGCATGCATCAATTAAACATAATATTCACCATAGTGTTGATCTATCAAGTGCTGCTATCTTTAGTGGGGAACAAAAACATCACTTGTGTAATATAGACAAAACACATGGTTATACTTGTATTGGGTGGAAATCAAGCCGCCGGATTGTCTTATGGCGTTACTGTTTTACAGAATTAGTATGGGTTATTAAAATGTGCCAACTCAGTTTTTTCAGAGCCTATATATTGGCTCTGTACAGTAGGCTTTGTGCTATTTTTTGGGGATGGCCCCCTTCCTTTCTCTCAATCGTCTGTATATAGGAGAAAAAAAAAATTAAAAATGATCTGCTCACTTGGGCCAGAGCCCTATGTCCTGCTCCGGGATGTCTCACTGATGGCACTTTTTAGGCAGTGTCTAGCCTCCCTTGAATCCATGGTGGGCCTGACCGGTGGAGTGCAGCAATCCAGAAGTAAAAAGCAGTATTTTATTTATAACAAGGGAACAGTGTAAAATACATCAATATTTAAAATCTGCGAGTTACATTGTGTGGTCCCCCAGCCAATCCTTTGAAATGCTACAATGGTCACTGGGGGGGGGGGGTGATAACAGATGCACTTAGTGTGCCAATGTGGCCCCGACCTAATATGGACTGTGCATATGTGCTGGCCCCCTTACTGCAGATGTCTGGTTAAGGCAGGGGTCCGACTAGCGCTTTTAAGAGTTGGAAGGAACGTCCGTGAGAGTAGACCAATGTACTTAAATCCAGGAAAAACCCTTAAATATAGCCTTTTTTATAAAATTGTGTCTATATAGAAAGGTATTGCAGCTTCCCAGTATATCAGCTAAAAGGGAACTGCGTTCAAGCATTCCTGCAGGACTTGACCCCTACACAAACATCATACTTATATTTTACCTGTCCTTGTAAATGAATATGATCACAATAAATTGGAGTTTCCCTAAAAATACGGAATGCTAAAGGGAACTAAATGGAGCAGTTTCTATTTCAAAACAGAGTACCATTAAATATTAATATCGAAATATATTTTTCTTTATTATACATATATATTTTACGTCTTCTAGGTCTTCCACATTTTTTACATGTTTTCTAATATGTGCAATATTTTTTATAATTGATCATGTCGCCCAGCTTTGTTCCTGCAAGACGTTCTTCAAACTTTGCATTCATCTCCTGACTCTGTTCTTCTGTGAAGTAGTTTTTCCAGTCCCCGATATCTCCTATCAAGAGAAGATAAAATGATTAAGGAATTTTATCTGAGAGAATGATAAGCCTATAGGACAATGATCGCCAACCTTGGCACCCCAGATGTTTTGAATCTAAATGTCCCATGATGTTCTGACTAGGCATTAGGGAACATGTAGTTCCGAAACATCGGGGGTGCCAAGGTTCACCATCAATGCTATAGGAGAACAGACTTTATTTCCAGGAGGACAGACCAGCTGTATAAAGGGGTTATTATTTGAAATAAACTTGAGAAGGTATAATTTTATGGCATAAGGCAACCTAACAGTTTTGCCAATTCCCCATAGGATTGCACTAGGGAACAGAAATTAGTCTCTCCCTGGGGTTGAGAAACAAGGTGGATAAGACTCGCAACAGCTGAATGACAAACATAAAGTGGCAAGTATATTTTTCATCAACATTTTTAATATAAACATCTTTGTAATATAATATTTTTGTATAAATGGGACAAGGAAAAAAAAGGATTCTCGGACATATTACATAACGCTGGTGCTGCCAAGAAAACCGAAAGCAGCGTATACAGATACATTCTCATTTCCAAATAAACCATACCTTTTAATGTCATATTTTGTGAATTCTATGGATTAGCATTTCTTGTTTAATATTTAATGTGCATATGTTCAATGCTTACCTTTTCGGAATATCATACTGCTGATATCACCATGACTTTCACTATAGCCCTTTTTCATGTATTTAAAGGTTGTTTTGTTTCCAGCCAGTGCAATTTGTTCATCTGTCATGGGCTTTCCAAAGAATTCTGCTATTTGCTTAACTTTTGATGGAAAATCCTGCAAAAACAGCATAAACATTTGTTTTATCTTTTTTTTTCCTTCAAATAATATTTGTTATTTTTGATTTAGTGAAAGTATGTTAATGTAATTATTCAGGTTGGATAGATGATGAAGACTATTTAAACAACATGATCAACCTATCCACTGACATCTCAGAGTTCGATGGTTAGTATGTAAATAAGCTGATGTATGTATTTTTCTATTGTACTCCATTATCGCCCAGGCCAGTTTGAGACAGATGTGCTATATGACACCTACTGTATAGATGACCTTCATCCCCAGTTACATCTCACAAAAAATACAAAGATCTTGACAAAACCACTAAATTTTCTTTGTCATCTGAATGCAAACAAATCTGTCCAACTACAGTTGTGTTCAAAATTATTCAACCCCCACTGAAATTTAGTGTTTTGGCCAGTTTGACATTGATTTTGATCATTCAGTCATCTTGCTTACAATTAAATCAAAGAGGCACGTGTAGGTCAGACAAATATAACATAACATTTATAATGAAATAACCACAAATGTCTTTTCTGTGCTCACATCGTTATCAGTTTTATTCAACCCCCAAGTGACATTCAATCTTAGTACTTAGTACAACATCCTTTTACAGTTATAACAGCTTTTAAACGTGAAGCATAGCTTGACACAAGTGTCTTGCAGCGATCTACGGGTATCTTCGCCCATTCGTCATGGGCAAAAGCCTCCAGTTCAGTCACATTCTTAGGCTTGTGCACTGCAACTGCTTTCTTTAAGTCCCACCAGAGGTTCTCAATTGGATTTAAGTCAGGTGACTGCGATGGCCACTCCAAAATGTATCAGCCTTTAATCTGCAACCATGCTCTAGTGGACTTGGAGGTATGCTTGGGATCATTGTCCTGTTGAAAGGTCCAACGTCTCCCAAGCCTCAGGTTTGTGACGGACTGCATCACATTGTCATCCAATATCTCCTGGTACTGAAGAGAATTCATGCTACCTTGCACACGCTGAAGCTTCCCTGTACCTGCAGGAGCAAAACAGCCCCAAAGCATGATTGACCCCCCCGCCATGCTTCACAGTAGGCAAGGTGTTCTTTTCTTCATAGGCTTTGTTCTTCCTCCTCCAAACATAGCGTTGATCCATGGGCCCAAACAGTTCTAATTTTGTTTCATCAGTCCACAGAACACTATCCCAAAACTTCTGTGGTTTGTCCACATGACTTTTGGCATACTGCAGTCGATTCTTCTTATTCTTTGGAGACAGCAAGGGGGTGCGCCTGGGAGTTCTGGCATGGAGGCCTTCATTACGCAGTGTGTGCCGTATTGTCTGAGCTGAAACTTCAGTACCCACATCTGACAAATCTTTTCTCAGTTCCTCAGCAGTCACACGGGGACTTTTCTCCACTCTACGCTTCAGGTAGCGCACAGCAGTCAGTATCTTCTTTCTGCCACGACCAGGTAACATTTCAACAGTGCCCTTTGCCTTGAATTTGCGAATGATGCTTCCTATGGTCTCTCTTGGTAGGTTTAACATCTTTGCAATCTTCTTATAGCCATTGCCCTTCCTGTGAAGAGTAATCAACTCTTCTCTTGTCTTCCTGGACCATTCTCTTGACTTCACCATGTTTGTAACCACACCAGTAAATGTCTAGAAGGAGCTGAGTATCAGTCATTTTAAAGCTGCCTAATTGGTGCTTATTATGCTTTATTGCTGCTCCGTGACATCCACAGGTGTTTTCAATACCTGATTGAAAACACTTGAATGAACCTCTGTTCTTCAGAGTGGTAGTCTTTAAGGGGTTGAATAATTGTGTCAATGAAGAATTCACAAAAGAAACATTTACTACTGTATTACAAAACCAATTGATGTCATTTTAGTTGCATATGGTTCTTTAAAAAGTCCTTGTATGATTTCATTCTGAATACAATTACAAATGTACACTAAATTCCCTAAAAGACTTTACAGCATTGGGGGTTGAATAATTTTGAACACAACTGTACATTCAGATCAATCAGGTTACACTTATTCCGGATGTTTTCAGGTCAGAATTTTGGAGGCCTCTGAAATTCTGAACCAGAATGCACATGTCTAGTTAACATGTAAACATTTGACTATCAACACTTAAATAGCAAAATTCTAAGAGTAAAATAGCAATTTTGCATAAAGAGTATATAAATAATATATGTATGCGCCATGATGACTACAAGCGAAAATTGCACTGTACCTTTCATCTGTATTGTAAGGTAATTCCCTGCAATTATAACCCCCTGACTTTTATCCCTGTACAGTAGTGAATGACCGCAGAGCTTTTATTTTGCCTTCTCCCTGGGTGTTGTAATGCAGCATCAAAGTTTGTTGAACCCAGGGGCGGATCCAGGGGGGGCAACGGGGCAATTGCCCCCCCCCCCCCGAGATTTGGCCCGGGGGTTGAGGGACCCAGATGCCGGGCAGCGCGAGAGCGCCTGCCCGGTCTTGAACAGTCCGTCCTGTGAAGTGGATGCGGCTGTGTGCGTGCGCAGCCGGTCACGTGGTCCGGCTAATCAGGTGGTACTGAGTCTCTGTACCACCTGACTGGCCGGACCGCGTGACCGGCTGCGCACGCACACAGCCGCATCCACTTCACAGGACGGACTGTTCAAGACCGGGCAGGCGCTCTCGCGCTGCCCGGCATCTGGGTCCCTCAACCCCCTGCCGGAGCTGGGGCAACAATCCAGGTGAGAGCTGGGGCAAATCCATGACCTGGTGGCAAATCCATGTGTGACCTGGGGGCAAATCCATGAGCTGGGGGGCAAATCCATGAGCTGGGGGGCAAATCCATGAGCTGGGGGCAAATCCATGAGCTGGGGGCAAATCCATGAGCTGGGGGCAAATCCATGAGCTGGGGGCAAATCCATGTGCTGGGCAAATCCATGTGTGACCTGGGGGCAAATCCATGACCTGGGGGCAAATCCATGTGCTGGGCAAATCCATGACCTGGGGGCAAATCCATGAGCTGGGGGGCAAATCCATGACCTGGGGGCAAATCCATGAGCTGGGCAAATCCATGACCTGGGGGCAAATCCATGAGCTGGGGGCAAATCCATGAGCTGGGCAAATACATGAGCTGGGGCAAATCCATGACCTGGGGGCAAATCCATGACCTGGGGGCAAATCCATGAGCTGGGCAAATCCATGACCTGGGGGCAAATCCATGAGCTGGGCAAATACATGAGCTGGGGGCAAATCCATGTGTGAGCTGGGGGCTCTCTGCTCCTCTAGATTGTAAAATCCGGGGTGCCCTCTGCTCCTCTAGATTGTAAGCTCCTGGGTGTCCTCTGCTCCTCTAGATTGTAAACTCCTGGGTGTCCTCTGCTCCTCTAGATTGTAAGCTCCTGGGTGCCCTCTGCTCCTCTAGATTGTAAGCTCCTGGGTGCCCTCTGCTCCTCTAGATTGTAAGCTCCTGTGAGCCGGCCCTCTGCTCCTCTAGATTGTAAGCTCCTGTGAGCCGGCCCTCTGTAAATTCTCGTGAGTCGGGCTCTCTGCTAAAACACCTTATTTTCTGTAAGTGCCCCTCCCGAGACGAGTCTCTGGATCCGCCCCTGGTTGAACCTTTTGTACAGTGAGGGTGGCAGCTGCTTTGTACAGCCTCTTTAGAGTAAAGAGGGTGACAAAAATGACATCTCAGAGAATTTTGTTTCTCCCCAGAGTACATACTAATCTTCGAATAAAAAGGTTAGCAAAAAGTGATTTGATGTGCTAATTTTCCTTTAGCATTATAATTCAATGCAAACGCATGGAAGGATACATTATTTTGAGGGAATGGAAGGGTTAAAAGAAGGCTAAAATAGCAATTTTGCATACGGATTGTCACTTGAGATAAGTGATAGTTGAGAGTTCTCACTGAAATGTATCCAGTGAGAGCACTAAACTTGAACAATAAATAAAAAACACACATGGGGTTTTATTTGCTAATTTTTTTCATTGTATTTCAATGCAAAATCATGAATGCATGTTTTTGGTAGTGAAATGGCTGGGTGGAAAATTTAATGAAAAATTAAATTCAAAAAGTTTAAATTGTAAGTTAAAATTTTGGCCTACAATTTGCAATACTTCATGTCATTGCTTAGTGAATATCCCATCATGTTAGACCTTGATAATAAAAAACAAAATAGTAATACTCACCTCTTTTAGGCCTTCAAATGTGACTGCCATGATGTTACTGTCATCAATGTGCTTGTTCCAGGCAAAAAGATAATCAAAATATGATCCAAAACACACTAAGATGAAAGCAAAGCATTTATATGGTAATCCAGTAAACCTATCAATGTCTTTTACATCTAGTAAATGGACAGCAAGTGATCGGTTTATCTAATGTCCATACAATTTAATCCACGCAATGTAAACTGATTTAAATCCAACAAGTATTGTTATTGTAATTTTTATTACATACATAGAAACAATCCGGGTTATTCAAAGAGATCCAAATTGTGGCCGAAAGGTAACCAAACAGTGAAATTCAGCGTACGGTTACCTTTCCTGGCTATTTGGCTATCCAGAGAGCAGGCAGTTCGCCAAA
>RXON01005043.1:0-28398 GCA_009667805.1 Leptobrachium leishanense
TGGAGGGATCAGCCAAATGGGGAGGGGGGCAATTAGTTGCCAAAATGTGTGTAATACAAGTCTGGAGATAGAGTTCAAATCTGCCGTTACCTTCCCCTATAAATTTGCTAAAAATATACACACAAAAAAAAAAACACTGCCTGAGACCCCACGCAGCCCACATGCCACCCCCCTCTACCTGGCTGAATGTATCTAATATATAATTACATACATTCAACCAGGTAGAGCAAGAAAAAAAAAAGTTTTATTTTATGTTCCTGGGGATATTAATTTTTTTTTTATTTTTTTTAGAAATGTGTCGCCTTACCTTAGCCTGGTGGTCAGAGGGGGCTCCCTGGATCCTGGTGGGGGCTGGGTCTGCCGTGGCTGCAGATGCGGTGGCTCCCTCTCTGCGCTGCCTGTCTTTGCCACATGCACCCAGGCGGCTAGCCCGCACAGTCGCAGCTCTGTCATCCGGCGGCTGCATGCTCCTTGCTCCTCAAGGGGATCCTTGGGAGGCCCCTGCAGGCTGACCTCTACAGTGCGTGATTAGAGAGCCGTGTCTGCCTGATGTTTTAGTAACAAGAATATTTTATCCCATAGGCTTCAATGTTAAAAATATTCCCGTTTTTAATTCAACATCTAATAAACCATTGCTTAATTTCTACATTTTTTTTTTAGCTCTTTTTATACTTTTTTTCAAAATTATTATTATTTTTTAGAACTTTTGGCGAACATCCCAAAAAATTCGAACTTTCGAACTGCCAATGTTCGAATCGAACTCCAAACTGATCGAACAGAACAGCTCATCCCTAGTCATGACTGCTTAGGCCTGAGACCTTCCCGGCCCATACCCCTCCTTGACCATATTAAATAAAACACAAACGCTTATATAAATTGGAATGGGCATGGGCCACACCTTTAACTATATACATCACCAATAACTCGCAGTGCTTTGAATCTCCAATCGCCCCCATGCAATAGGCAGTTCCACCAGTGTACCAAACCAAGAGCTTGTCCCCCCGCAAGCGAGGTTCGTCTCCCCAGAGCCTCACCCGACGGCCACTTATCCTTCCTTTAAAGCACTGCTGTCCAGGGAAACCCACCAAAAGCTGTAACACGACGTAACCAAAATCCAGGGTGGGCATCTTCTTGAAGCACCTCCTCACGCTGTCAGGGAACAAGAGGAAGAACACTCCCCTCAGCACCAACATAAGTAGCCCAGGTAAGAAACATTGTTGCAACGCTCCACCAATAACTTTACAGATCCTTCCTTAACTGACAGGCCCAGGCCATCAGTCATGTCCCCCTTCCTGAAAGGTCCAGGGGCTTCTTTACACATACAATGATAAAAAATTTAACATTCAAAAGTATTTGTCCTAATTCACTAGATGAATCTGAATAAAGATGCAGATAATAATAGTAATAGAAAAAATCCCTAGACAATACAGATAAAGAAAAAGTAAAATTTGGTCATACAATAGACTTAATTCTTTACCATGATGGGTTTGCGTGTGGGAGAGTGGTGTCATTGAGGCCAAGTTGACGCCGCGTGAGGTGCAGAAGTGGGTGGTCAACAGTGTCGCTTGCAGCCGAAAATGGTGAAGAATAAGCAGGGAGAAGTGGCCTTTGGTTTTAGCAATTAAAACATTAGTCACCTTGGACAGAGCAGTCTCCGTGGAGTGCTGAGTGCGAAAGCCGGACTGGTGCGGGTCAAGAAGAGTGTTAGAGGCAAGAAAACCTTTGAGCTGGTTATAGACCAAGAGTTCTAAGATTTTGGAGGCAAAGGAGAGCAGAGAGATGGGACAGTAGTTCGAAAGGGAGGTGGGATCAAGAGATGGCTTCTTTAGAATAGGGGTGATCAGAACATGTTTGAAAGCGGAGAGGTTGAAAATATGAGTCAAAGCAGGGACAATGACTGGAAGAACAGACCGAGGTAAGGTGTTGAGGGGATAGGGTCAAGCGGACAGGTGGTCGGCCAGTAGGACATGAGAACTTTTGTGACATCCTCCTCTTAAACCGGCGTAAAGGAAGACATAAGAGAAGAGGGGGCAGCAAGTCAATGGGGCTGAATGGTTAATTGAGGGCAGTGAAGAAACCTCTAGTCTAAATTATGTAATCTTAACGGTGAAACAGTCAGCAAAGCTAACAGCAGTGAGGTCTGTGGAAGGTTGAGTGGAGGTGGGGCGCATCAACAGATTGAAAGTGTGAAACAGATGTCTAGAATCATGAGAAAAGGGTGAGATAAGGGATGAAAAATAAGATTGTTTTGCGATTTGAAAGAGCGAGACTATAGGAACGGAGCATGAATTAGTAGTGCAGGAAATCAGCCGAGGTGCGAGACTTCCTCCAGCCGCGTTCAGCTGCCCTGGAACATCGGCGAAGATATCTAGTGTATTTACTGTGCCATGGTCGGCGGTTAGGTCTGTGTGTGGGACGGAGAGAGGTAGGCGAGTGCTTGTCAAGTGATGTAGAGAGGGCAGAGTTGTAGGTATCAGTGGCTTTGTCTGTGCAGTTGGATGATGAGATTGGATGAATAGCAGTAGAGAGTAGCTCTGGATTTAGGACACCAAAGTGCCTTCTAGGTAGGCTGAAAAGACCCCGCCCCCAAAAAATCAAATACTCACCTCTCATCGAACAGCGGCCTAATCCCCTGCTTCTGGTCGCCGGGAGAGGAGTGAGACTGGAGGGACAAAAGTCCCCTGTCTCCCTCCACAATCATTCCGCTGAACAGCAGAATCTTGCGAGAGGTGAGATCCTGTTGGTCATGTGACCAAGCAGAAGCCTCATGGAGTCCTATGGACTCCATGGAGGGGATGCTCTAGCGCATCCACGAGTCTAGTGGTCTCTATGGGGCAGCTGCTGGACTCAGCGCCTGCCCCGTAATCTGCTGGTGAATCCGGGAAACAAAGGGGAAGTTAGAGATCGTAAATTTTTCCCGTTAATGTCCCAGTTTTAGCTCAGGGCAGCCGATAGTGCCCTAAATGTTTTTCTACTTATTAAAAGGTTTCCCTCGTACTGTCGTCACATTGCCTCGGCAAAGCTTGCTGGGCTTCCGCGTGACTTTGGAGTAATTGCTGGGGCAATAGCTGATCTAAGTGAGAGGACAATCACGTTAGTCTAAACACAAGGAGAGGCTTTGCTCACCGGGTAAAACCAGTTAATAGGTTCGTCAATTGCCCTTTCACTTTAAAAAAAATTGACAACATAGGGGACAAATAGGTGGCTTGACTGTAAGTTGGGGCCCTGCAGTTAACTCTCACCTATGAGTTGCCCTTTTTTATTTTATTTTCTCCTGGTCGCATAGCTTTTTTGACTTCTCTGTACAGATCTCCCTTTGGTAGCACGAAATCAAGAAGCATATCACCTGCCGCTACAGCCACTAGTTGACTGTGTTCGATCATCCAGTACACCCTCTAGAAACATAGGTTCTTATCTGCCAACATTTTCTTTTGGCCCATCTAGTCTGCCCAATTACATGGATACTTTACCTGGATTTATCTTTGTTTAGGATAGCCTTATGCCTATCCCATGCATGCTTAAATTCAAACACTGTTTTGGCCTCTACCACTTCTACTGGAAGGCTGTTCCATGTATCCACCACCCTCTCAGTAAAATACTGCTTCTTGATGTTACTTTTAAACCTTTGCCCCTCTAATCTAAGACTATGTCCTCTTGTTTTGCTACTTTTGTTTACTTTTAAATATACTCCCTTCCTCTACCTTGTGGATTCCCTTTATGTATTTAAATGTTTCTATCATATCTCCTCTGTCTCGTCTTTTTTCCAAGCTGTACATGTTAAGATCATTAAGCCTTTCCTGGTAACTTTTCTCCGTCAAGCCGTACACCATTTTAGTAGCCCTTCTCTGAACTGTCTAAGATGTCTATATCCTTCTGGACAAGGATCAAGTCGAGCGGGAACGGCGTTCCCGCACTTCTCCCTCAGCGGGAATGCAGCGTTTCCGCTGTGGCCCAAGCCCGAAACGCTGGAGCAGGCCGTCGCACATTGCCGGCGGCCGCGTCCTGCTTCCTGATAGAACAGCCGCTGACAGGAAGTGCAGTTTACCTAAATCATTTGTCATTTGGCTGATTCATCCAGGAACGTCAACCCTGTTGCAAATCTTTGTCATCAGCAAAAAGACATACTTTACCATTAATACCTTCTGCAATATCACTAATAAAAATATTAAAGAGAATGGGTCCAAGTACTGACCCCTGAGGTACCCCACTGGTAACAAGACCTTGCGCTGAATAAACTCCATTTACCACAACCCTCTGTTGCCTGTCACTCAGCCACTGCCTAATCCATTCAACAATATTGGAATCCAAGCTCAAAGATTGCAATTTATTGATAAGCCTTCTATGCGGAACAGTATAAAAAGCCTTACTGAAATCTAAATGAGCAATGTCTACTGCACCACCTTTGTCTATTATTTTTGTTACCCAATCAAAAAAAATCAATAAGATTAGTTTGGCATGATCTCCCTGAGGTAAACCCATGTTGTTTCTTATCCTGTAATCTATGTGTTTTTAGATGTTCAACAATACTTTTCTTTAACATGGTTTCCATTAATTTCCCCACTACTGACGTAAGACTAACTTGCCTATAGTTCCCCGATTCATCCCTACTACCCTTCTAGTAAATGGGTGTCTGGGTATCTGCTTCGCACAGCCTATTATTTTCTACAAAGATGTTCCTTCCAATCTGAACTGCATTGTGTCACACTAAGTGAAGAAGATCATCAGCAACTCAAGCATTTGAACAAGTCAATTATTCTAAGCCAGTGTTTCCCAAACTTGTCCTCAGGACCCTCTGCCTCACCAGGATTGCCAGATATCTAAAGCTCAGCACAGGTGATATGATTTCCTGCTCAGTGATTGCAGGATTCAGTTTGCGTTTCCCCAAGGTGATCTGCAAAATCTGTCCTGATTGAGGGTCCCGAGGACAGGTTTGGAAAACCCTGTATAAGAAGCATAACTCAAGTCAAAAGTCATGTGGACCCTAGTCCACACTCCACAGTGGTGAAGATCTTAAACATCTGCTGATCCTGTGCAATAAAATATTTTATAGTACAACGTTGTGCTGTGTCATCATTACTTTTTTTAATTTCGGTATACTACCAGGAGAAATGGATTATTTAAAGGAGGCATTATTGAAGGCCACAGGCAATTGCATTCGGATTGTTAGCAAAAACAAAAAAGGGAAGAAACCACTGTGGTACTCTACAGAAGTGGCCAAAATAGTGAAGAACAAAAAGATAGAGTTTTTTTTTATAATTATTGAATGCTGAGTGAAGAAGATAGGCAAAGCAATTTATAAGAGCTTCCAAAGCACACGCAGAAGAGAAAATAGCTCAGTCAGTAAAAAAGGGGGGCAAAACATTTTTCAGATACATAAACGAGAAAAGAAAAGTCAAAGTCTCGCTGACTTTCTCAATGAATATTTTTGTTCAGTCTTTGCGGAAGGAAAGGGACCTCAGTTAGGAGGAAACACTAAAGAGAAATTTACATATGAGTTTACAGAGGAGGAGGTTCTACAGCAGCTGTCTAAAGTAAAGACAAATGAGTCAATGGGGCCTTATGGGATCCACCCTAAGTTATTAAAAGAGCTCAGTGGTGTAATAGCAAAACCGTTAACAGATTTATTTAACCAATCCTTGTTAACGGGAGTCGTCCCAGAAGACTGGAAATTAGCAAATGTTGTGCCCATTTACAAAGAGGGTAGTAGGGAGGAATCGGGGAACTATAGGCAAGTTAGTCTTACGTCAGTAGTGGGGAAATTAATGGAAACCATGTTAAAGGAAAGTATTGTTGAACATCTAAAAACACATAGATTACAGGATCAGAAACAACATGGGTTTACCTCAGGGAGATCATGCCAAACTAATCTTATTGATTTTTTTTGATTGGGTAACAAAAATAATAGACAAAGGTGGTGCAGTAGACATTGCTCATTTAGATTTCAGTAAGGCTTTTGATACTGTTCCGCATAGAAGGCTTATCAATAAATTGCTATCTTTGAGCTTGGATTCCAATACTGTTGAATGGATTAGGCAGTGGCTGAGTGACAGGCAACAGAGGGTTGTGGTAAATAGAGTTTATTCGGCGCAAGGTCTTGTTACCAGTGGGGTACCTCAGGGGTCAGTACTTGGACCCATTCTCTTTAATATTTTTATTAGCGATATTGCAGAAGGTATTAATGGAAAAGTATGTCTTTTTGCTGATGACACAAAGATTTGCAACAGGGTTGACGTTCCTGGAGGGATCAGCCAAATGATTTAGGTAAACTAAATAAATGGTTGAAGCTGTGGCAATTTACAGGGTAATTCAAAGAGATTCGAAAAGTCACAGCACGTTCGGTGACTTTTCGTTATCTTCAATTCGGTTCCTTTTGCCGATCCCATTTCGGTGACCCTGCGGTGTATTCAGCAAGCACCACAGGGCCGTCGTAATGCAGGGAAAAGTCACCGCAAACCCACCGAATGCGGGCCGGAAACCCGCAAAAACATCTGGATTAACCCGTTGAAGTCCCCGGAAAAACCCGAGCAGGAGCCGATCACACACAGCGCAGCCTCCGGAAAAAGCCGACTCCGCAGACGAGGGCAGTGAATAAATTAGCAAAACAGTTTGCATGAATGATTGAAAAGTGAAACGCTGTTTGCAAAGAAACTACTGAGCGAAAATGTCTGAAATTTACATATGAGGTCCAGGGAATGATAATAAAAAGGGCTGTTACAGAAAAAATAAGTAAAATTAAAAAAATCGGACTTTTTTAAAAAAAAAATTTAAAAAATGCTTAAAATATCCAAAATAATCTATAAATAAAGAGACTCTTTACTGAAGAGTTTTATAATGAACGGTTTATTAGATATTGAATTAAAATGGGAATATTTTTAACATTGAAGCCTATGGGATTCTCCTGAATAAACTTGCCGAATTAAACCACCAAATGGCTGGGCATTTCGGGAACCTTTCACTGCTGGTTTGTGTTCTCTGAATAGCCGAAGCAGTGTTTTTTCATGGGGTTTTCACTGCCCTCCAACAGGCACCGTATGTGCAGGCAATTCGCCAGGATTTGGCGAATTGCCTGCTCTCTGGATAGCCGAATGGCAAAGAAAGGTAACTGAACGCTGATTTTCAGCGTTCGGTTACCTTTCTCAAGCAATTCGGATCTCTTTGAATAACCCTGTTTAGTTTTAATGTGGAAAAGTGCAAGATAATGCACCTGGGGTGTAAAAACCCAAGGCTGAATATAGAATATTTGATACAGTCCTAGCCTCAACATCTGAGGGTTGGATTTAGGGTTATTATTGCAGAGGATCTAAGGGTAAGTAGTCAATGTAATAGAGCAGCAGGAAATGCTAGCAGAATGCTTGGTTGTGTAGGGAGAGGTATTAGCAGTATGAAAAGGGAAGTGCTCATGCCACTGTACAGAGCACTGGTGAGACCTCACTTGGAGTACTGTGTGCAGTACTGGAGACCGTATCTCCGGAAGGATATAGACATCTTAGAGAGAGTTCAGAGAAGGGCTACTAAAATGGTGTACGGCTTGAAGGAGAAAAGTTACCAGGAAAGGCTTAAAGATCTTAACATGTATAGCTTGGAAAAAAGACGAGACAGAGGAGATATGATAGAAACATTTAAATACGTAAAGGGAATCCACAAGGTAGAGGAAGGGAGTATATTTAAAAGGAAACAAAGTAGCAAAACAAGAGGACTATCAGGGTTATTCAAAGAGATTCGAAAAGTCACCGCACGTTCGGTGACTTTTCGTTTTCTTCAATTCGGTTCCTTTTGCCGGTCCCATTTCGGTGACCCTGCTGTGTATTCAGCAAGCACCACAGGGTCCCCGAATTGCAGGGAAAAGCTGCCGCAAACCCGACAAAAAAAATGAACCGCAAAACCCAGCGAATGCACGCCGAAAAGCCACAAAAACATCTGGATTAACCTGCCGAAAACCACGGAAAATGCCCGAGCAGGAGCCGAACACACACAGCCGAAGCAGCCGAGACCGCAGACGAGGCAGTGAATAAATTAGCAAAATAGTTTGTGTGAATGTGTGAAAATGAAACGCTGTTCGCAAACAAACTACTGAGCGAAAATGGCTGAAATTTACATATGAGGTCCAGGGAATGATAATAAAACGGGCTGTTACAGAAAAAATAAGTAAACTTAAAAAAAAAAAAAAAATCGGACTTTTAAAAAAAAAAAAAAATTCTGAAAAATCTATAAATAAAGAGACTCTTTACTGCAGAATTCTATAATGAATGGTTTAACCTCCCTGCCGGTATTCCCGAGTGTGACTCGGGGTTAAATTTCGCTACCACAAACGGTAACCCCGAGCCACACTCAGGCTGGATAGATACTCACCTCCTCCTGGCTCCCTTGCTGTCCCCCGCAGTGTGATCGCGGCGAGCTGCTTCCTGGATGGCTCCCTGCGAGTCACACGGTGCAGGGGGGCTGGACGCAGCAAACTTCATTCACAAAACACACTGAATACAAATGGCAAAATTTATGAACGGCCACTAGGTGGCAGTACAGGATAAGAAATAGACCATACCTTGTCTCACCCTTGTTCTCAGACAGATTTCAGTGTTTTTGTTGTATTTTATTGAATATCATTTATTTGCATTATTTTGGATAATTATTTTTGGGATAATAAATTATTATGTCGTGTTTCAAACTTTATCAGACTCAGTGTATTTACTATTTATTTTTAATTAATTAATTTATTTATTTATAAAGGATTTTACCAGTAAGGACTCTTGCTTTCACGGATTTCAGTGCGTGATTCCTAATTATTACAGGCTAACTATGGAAGAAAACACGTTTCCTTTAAAAAAAAATTGAGGAGCTTTTAGACTCAAAATTTTTAAAAAATTAGACCGCCAGGGAGGTTAATAGATATTGAATTAAAACCGGAATATTTTTAACATTGAAGTCTATGGGATTCTCCTGAATAAATTTGCCGAATTAAACCACCGAATGGCAGGGCATTAGGGGAACCTTTCACTGTTGGTTTGTGTTCTCTGAATAGCCGAAGCAGTGCTTTTTTATGGGGATTTCACTGCCCCTGAACGGCCACTGTATGTTCAGGCAATTCGCCAGCATTTGGCGAATTGCCTGCTCTCTGGATAGCTGAATGGCCAGGAAAGGTAACCGATTGCTGATTTTCAGCGTTCGGTTACCTTTCTCAAGCAATTCGGAGCTCTTTCAATAACCCTGATAGTCTTAGATTAGAGGGGCAAAGGTTTAAAAGTAACATCAGGAAGCATTATTTTACTTAGGCTGGGGTCAGACGAGCGTGATTTCTACGGACTGTACGTCCGTGCACACGGACGTACGTCAGTACGGAAGACACAGTAGTGGCCACACAGTCCGTTTTTTCACTGACGTATATTTTGACGGATGTAGGAGGGAAAATAAATTTAAATGCAAAACCATTTTGTCCGTGAAAAATGCTGGATGTATAAATGCAGTCCGTCTGACCACGTTCCATCACTCACACACAAAGCTATGCGGACGTTGTGGACGTGGCGCACTCTGCACGTCCGTTCTAGCAGTATTACGTTCTTGCCTAACCTGTGTCCGTTTGCAGCGTCCGTCAGCCCCCGCACTTCTGTGCGGACGTACTTCGTGTGTGGGGCTCCATTTAACACAATTATATGCTATCACGGACGTACTTATGTGCGGCAACACGGACGTTAACACTGTGCTCGTCTGACCCCAGCCTGAGAGGGTGGTGGATACGTGGAACAGCCTTCCAGTAGAAGTGGTAGAGGCCAAAACAGTGATTGAATTTAAGCAGGCATGGGATAGGCATAAGGCTATCCTAAACAAAAGATAAATCCAGGTAAAGTATCCATGTAATTGGGCAGACTAGATGGGCCGAAAGGTTCTTATCTGCCGACATTTTCAATGTTTCTATGTTTCTTTACATTACGACACAACATTACTGTTTTCGCTGACTTCACATTGTAATCTTTTATTTAGTTAGTGCTAAAACAGAACAAAAGTCACAAAACTACATGTCGTCATATATCACCAGTAGCCATAAAAAGGAGATAGAGAGTTACGTATATATAATTCATATTTTAAAACAAAATAATTTTCAATAAATTTAATTAACAATACGTCATCAATCATCATCTGCAGGAATCCTGAAGGAAAGTAAATACTGTATATATATTAAGTATAGTAATAATAGTGTATTAATATAATTTAATGTTTGTGTATACTATAAATATGCCACTGTGTGTGTACTGTACACTTAAATGAGATGTGTCGTGTATATGATATGATTAAAGTGTACTGTACTGTAAATGGGATATGTATAAATTTGCATTTAGAAATTAGAAGAGAGGGGACAGCGCTTCCAGAAAACCCACCTAGTGTTTGGTGTAAGAAAATATGGTGAAAGCCAGGAAGGATTTATTAGTGTGAGGACCTCAAGGGAAATTAATATCAATAATCGGGATGCAGATAATAAAGACCAACGATTCTAATTAAGGCAGCCATCACACGAGCATACTGTACTGCGTCCATTACGGATGCACTTTTTCACGGGAAATATTAAACAGTACGGTCAGACGGACGCAAAATGTTTGCTAGTGTGCCGCCAGCCTAAGAAGAGAGATAAATGTAAAAAAAATATATATGTTTACCGGATAAAGTGAGGTACTGAATAGATATTTGCAATACCATAGACTCGGACAACAGTTGATTGAAAAAGAGTTCATTTATTTCATCCTTATAAGGGCGGTTGCGCACAGGAATGTGCTAAATTCGCAGCATAATTGATATCTTGAATAAGCCATAACACACAAAATCAGAAGCATAAGAAAAAGGTGAAAAACAAAAACAAACTAATGAAAAAAACAACACCGTGAGATTAAAAGACCAATTGAAAATTAGAATGCATCCACATTGCCCTGCTGAGTGACACATGAGTTCTAAAGCCAATTTAGTTCAACACAGTGTCGTGAAGGCTACCTCCTATGATGAAGGTGAACACAGGAGGTTGCACACTAGCAGGATCAAAAGGTGCTAGCAGGTGTATCAGAAAAAAACAAATTCAAACATATTGCCACAATAAGGGCCATATTACAATCTATGCGCAAATGCGTTCGCGCAGTGCAATTTTTTTTGCTTATCGAAAAATGCGCTGTTGCGCGAAAATTAACGCGGTATTACGATCGAGCGCATTTTTTCAGCCTTCAAGTTCTCCCATGCGCAAATCCGACGTGCAAGTTCGTGCGCAAATTAACGTTGCCTGCAGGAATCGGTGGGCAGACTGTTTTTTTCACGGAACTCAGCTAATCAGAATTAAGAACCACAATTTTCTAGGTTTCGGTTGTTGCACCTGTCAAAGTCAATCTGCGTATCCGTGCTGCAGCCAAAAAATATTTTGAGAAATTATTAAATTTTAATATTTGGGTATGTGTAGAATGTGTAACTATACTGTGCTGTATTTTGGTTTTTTTTGTGCTGGTGTATTTTGTTTCGGCCAGAACGTTCAGATTTGCAGTTAACAACATTAACACCAGGTTTTCAAAGACGTTAAAATTATAACGCTGTGCGTTAAATTTTGCGCATAGATTGTAATACCATCTGTGTACCAGCGCACAAACGCATGTGCGCTCACAATGTTAAGTATAGGACGTGCACAGTTCATCATGCTCGCACAAGTCCATCTGCGTTAAACGATAACGCACATCGTTTGCGCGACCATTGAAATACGACGTTCTGCGCAAATGGTTTTGCAGTCGCGCAAATGTGCATTTGCGCACGCGCAAATGCGCAGCGTGACGATTGTAATAGGGCCCTAAATGTATTAGACAATAGTATAGATGGGACCCACATAGGTCTACACATACTGTATATACAGTTGTGTTCAAAATTATTCAACCCCCAATGCTGTAAAGGGTTTTAGGGAATTTAGTGTACATTTGTAATTGTATTCAGAATGAAATCCTACAAGGACTTTTTAAAGAACCATATGCAACTAAAATGACATCAATTGGTTTTGTAATACAGTAGTAAATGTTTCTTTTGTGAATTCTTCATTGACACAATTATTCAACCCCTTAAAGACTACCACTCTGAAGTAAAGAGGTTCATTCAAGTGTTTTCAATCAGGTATTGAAAACACCTGTGGATGTCACGGAGCAGCAATAAAGCATAATAAGCACCAATTAGGCAGCTTTAAAATGACTGTGATACTCAGCTCCTTCTAGACATTTACTGGTGTGGTTACAAACATGGTGAAGTCAAGAGAACGGTCCAGGAAGACAAGAGAAGAGGTGATTACTCTTCACAGGAAGGGCAATGGCTATAAGAAGATTGCAAAGATGTTAAACATACCAAGAGAGACCATAGGAAGCATCATTCGCAAATTCAAGGCAAAGGGCACTGTTGAAACGCTACCTGGTCGTGGCAGAAAGAAGATGCTGACTTCGACTGCTGTGCACTACCTGAAGCGTAGAGTGGAGAAAAGTCCCCGTGTGACTGCTGAGGAACTGAGAAAAGATTTGTCAGATGTGGGTACTGAAGTTTCAGCTCAGACAATACGGCGCACACTGCGTAATGAAGGCCTCCATGCCAGAACTCCCAGGCACACCCCCTTGCTGTCTCCAAAGAATAAGAAGAGTCGACTGCAGTATGCCAAAAGTCATGTGGACAAACCACAGAAGTTTTGGGATAGTGTTCTGTGGACTGATGAAACAAAATTAGAACTGTTTGGGCCCATGGATCAACGCTATGTTTGGAGGAGGAAGAACAAGGCCTATGAAGAAAAGCACACCTTGCCTACTGTGAAGCATGGCGGGGGGTCAATCATGCTTTGGGGCTGTTTTGCTTCTGCAGGTACAGGGAAGCTTCAGCGTGTGCAAGGTACCATGCATTCTCTTCAGTACCAGGAGATATTGGATGACAATGTGATGCAGTCCGTCACAAACCTGAGGCTTGGGAGACGTTGGACCTTTCAACAGGACAATGATCCCAATCATACCATCTAGTGTTTGGTGTAAGAAAATATGGTGAAAGCCAGGAAGGATTTATTAGTGTGAGGACCTCAAGGGAAATTAATATCAATAATCGGGATGCAGATAATAAAGACCAACGATTCTAATTAAGGCAGCCGGCACACGAGCATACTGTACTGCGTCCATTACGGACGCATCTTTTCACGGGAGATATTAAACAGTACGGTCAGACGGAAGCAAAATGTTTGCTAGTGTGCCGCCAGCCTAAGGAGAGAGATAAATGTAAAAAAAATATATATGTTTACCGGATAAAGTGAGGTACTGAATAGATATTTGCAATACCATAGACTCGGACAACAGTTGATTGAAAAAGAGTTCATTTATTACATCCTTATAAGGGCGGTTGCGCACAGGAATGTGCTAAATTCGCAGCATAATTGATATCTTGAATAAGCCATAACACACAAAATCAGAAGCATAAGAAAAAGGTGAAAAACAAAAACAAACGAATGAAAAAAACAACACAGTGAGATTAAAGGACCAATTGAAAATTAGAATACATCCACATTGCCCTGCTGAGTGACACATGAGTTCTAAAGCCAATTTAGTTCAACACAGCGTCGTGAAGGCTACCTCGTAGGAGGATGAAGGTGAACACAGGAGGTTGTACACTAGCAGGATCAAAAGGTGCTAGCAGGTGTATCAGAAAAAAACAAATTCAAACATATTGCCCCAATAAGGGCAATATTACAATCTATGCGCAAATGCGTTCGCGCAGTGCAATTTTTGTTGCGTATCGAAAAATGCGCTGTTGCGTGAAAATTAACGCGGTATTACGATCCGAGCGCATTTTTTCAGCCTTCAAGTTCTCCCGTGCGCAAATCCGACGTGCAAGTTCGTGCGCAAATTAACGTTGCCTGCAGGAATCGGTGGGCAGACTGTTTTTTTCACGGAACTCAGCTAATCAGAATTAAGAACCACAATTTTCTAGGTTTCGGTATTGCACCTGTCAAAGTCAATCTGCGTATCCGTGCTGCAGCCAAAAAATAATTTTCACAAATTATTAAATTTTAATGTTTGGGTATGTGTAGAATGTGTAACTATACTGTGCTGTATTTTTTTTTTGTGCTGGTGTATTTTGTTTCGGCCAGAACGTTCAGATTTGCAGTTAACAACATTAACACCAGGTTTTCAAAGACGTTAAAATTATGCGCACAAACGCTGTGCGTTAAATTTTGCGCATAGATTGTAATACCATCTGCGTACCAGCGCACAAACGCATGTGCGCTCACAATGTTAAGTATAGGACATGCACAGTTCATCCCGCTCGCGCAAGTCCGTTAAACGATAACCCGCATCATTTGCGCAAACATTGAAATACGACGTTCTGCGCAAATGGTTTTGCAGTCGCGCAAATGCGCATTTGCGCACACGCAAATGCGCAGCGCGACAATTTTAATAGGGCCCTAAATGTATTAGACAATAGTATAGATGGGACCCACATAGGTTTACACATACTGTGTATAGATGCAGAAGTGGACAAATTTGTCCCCTGTTTAAGTGCAGCAGATAACAAGAACACACTCCAAATTGATTGGAAGGGGTTTTCACTGTACATAGAATTCAAACTGCATAGGGCTACAGCAGGCAAAAAAGAGGACCTGAATACAAGCGTATGTGGAGTTCAAAGACCCACAGCATACCGCTGTATGTTCAAAGCTTGTGGGCCAACCTGCCCCATACCTTTTATTATTGTCAAAAGGCGCAGTTGAATAAGCAGCACATATGAGGAGAAAATTAAAAACAAAATTCATTCATTAGCTCATCAATTCAGTTCAACGCGTTTCCCTGCATATAGCAGCGTCATCAGGAGCAAAAGAATTGTAATATAGCAGATTATGCTGCTGAGAAGAAAAAGTCTAGAGAGAGATAAATGTAACAATGACTGTACAAAACATCTGTCAGATATACTGTATATACAATGAGAACGGGAAAGTTACTTATCCTTGTAACCATATAGGGTTTATATACAGAAGTTTGTCTGGTATCGTTTTGTCTGTAAAAGCGAACCTAAATAGTCGGAAAGGGATTCCTTTCTCCTGCCACTTCTCAAGAGTGTCACCTTTAGTGAATAGACCAGTGTATTTTTGTGAGAAAAAGAATATACAATTTTTACCCCTTCACTACCAAGCAATTTTTGTTTAAAGAATGTTCTAACAGTTATTTGAAACATGGGACATGAAGTTAACAATTAAAAATTGGGTAAATAGAAGCTTCCTACAGAAATTGTTATTTTGAGATAATTAAAAAAATTTATGTTTATTTGCTCATTTTTAATTCATCTTCTGTTCATTTATCTTTTGCAGAAATATTGTTGAAATGTAAGTTTCTGAGCTCTAGATTGTGTCCTTTTATCTTACACAATTTTCAAACAGGGCCTGTATTATTATCATACAGGCAGAAAAGACCTTTGTGCTTGATACAGTATAAAGATAAATAATAAAAATGTTCAACTCTCCTGCTTATGGGGATTTGTAGTGATCATAATGAGATCATTAGCAGTGCAGATTCCAAAACCAAACCAATAGAATTTAAAATTTCTATCTGTATGTGACATAATGCCTGTAAATGGAGTTTACAGTAGCACCTTGTATCTGTACTGTACAGGGATTTTCAGTCATTTCCCCCGACTCTTATCCCTGTACAGCAGTGTGTGACCCCAGGACAATCCCTGTATTCTGCCCTCTCCCCGGCAGCTGTAATTCAGCAGTAATCTATTTGAACTTTTTGTTACAGTGAGATTTAGGGCTGCTATTTGCAGCTGGTTTTATGTCTCTCCCAGGTGGTTGAAGACATAAAACAAAGGATGTTGATTCTCCACAGGGGACACACCAATCTTGCATTACAATGCAAAATGGAGATACCTCGATTTTGGGTTTGAAGGGGTTAACCAAAACTGGGAAAAAACAAAAGGTGTTATTCAGAGCAGGGCCGGTGCAAGCATTTTTGTCTACTCAGGCGAAGGTGCGTTTTGGTGCCCCCCCTCCCTTTTTATCTGTACCATGCCTATCAGCGTAGAGAAAGGACTTACAATTGTGCATGATCACTGTTACTGCCCCACTGGGAGGCTATTCCATGTATCTACTACCCTTTCTATATCACTGTCACTGCCCCCACTGGGAGGCTATTCCATGTATCTACTACCCTTTCTATATCACTGTCACTGCCCTCACTGGGAGGCTATTCCATGTATCTACTACACTTTCTATATCACGGTTACATGGAATAGCCTCCCAGTGGGGGGCAGTAACAGTGATACAGAAAGGGTAGTAGATACATGGAACTGCTCCCACTGGGAGGATATGCCCTGTAACCGTGATGTAGAAAGGGTAGTAGATACAGTCTCCTCAAACGCAATGGTCAGTCACAAGTCAGTCACCCCATGTATAATGTAAACTCTCATACACATACAGTTGTGTTCAAAATTATTCAACCCCCACTGAAATTGAGTGTTTTGGCCAGTTTGACATTGATTTTGATCATTCAGTCATCTTGCTTACAATTAAATCAAAGAGGCACGTGTAGGTCAGACAAATATAACATAACATTTATAATGAAATAACCACAAATGTCTTTTCTGTGCTCACATCATTATCATTTTTATTCAACCCCCAAGTGACATTCAATCTTAATACTTAGTACAACATCCTTTTACAGTTATAACAGCTTTTAAACGTGAAGCATAGCTTGACACAAGTGTCTTGCAACGATCTGCGGGTATCTTTGCCCATTCGTCATGGGCAAAAGCCTCCAGTTCAGTCACATTCTTAGCCTTGCGCACTGCAACTGCTTTCTTTAAGTCCCACCAGAGGTTCTCAATTGGATTTAAGTCAGGTGGCCACTCCAAAATGTTCCAGCCGTTAATCTGCAACCATGCTCTAGTGGACTTGAAGGTATGCTTGGGATCATTGTCCTGTTGAAAGGTCCAACGTCTCCCAAGCCTCAGGTTTGTGACGGACTGCATCACATTGTCATCCAATATCTCCTGGTACTGAAGAGAATTCATGGTACCTTGCACACGCTGAAGCTTCCCTGTACCTGCAGAAGCAAAACAGCCCCAAAGCATGATTGACCCCCCGCCATGCTTCACAGTAGGCAAGGTGTTCTTTTCTTCATAGGCCTTGTTTTTCCTCCTCCAAACATAGCGTTGATCCATGAGCCCAAACAGTTCTAATTTTGTTTCATCAGTCCACAGAACACTATCCCAAAACCTCTGTGGTTTGTCCACATGACGTTTGGCATACTGCAGTCGACTCTTCTTATTCTTTGGAGACAGCAAGGGGGTGCACCTGGGAGTTCTGGCATGGAGGCCTTCATTACGCAGTGTGCGCCGTATTGTCTGAGCTGAAACTTCAGTACCCACATCTGACAAATCTTTTCTCAGTTCCTCAGCAGTCACACGGGGACTTTTCTCCACTCTACGCTTCAGGTAGCGCACAGCAGTCGAAGTCAGCATCTTCTTTCTGCCACGACCAGGTAGCGTTTCAACAGTGCCCTTTGCCTTGAATTTGCGAATGATGCTTCCTATGGTCTCTCTTGGTATGTTTAACATCTTTGCAATCTTCTTATAGCCATTGCCCTTCCTGTGAAGAGTAATCACCTCTTCTCTGGTCTTCCTGGACCATTCTCTTGACTTCACCAGGTTTGTAACCACACCAGTAAATGTCTAGAAGGAGGTAAGTATCACAGTCATTTTAAAGCTGCCTAATTGGTGCTTATTATGCTTTATTGCTGCTCCGTGACATCCACAGGTGTTTTCAATACCTGATTGAAAACACTTGAATGAACCTCTGTTCTTCAGAGTGGTAGTCTTTAAGGGGTTGAATAATTGTGTCAATGAAGAATTCACAAAATAAACATTTACTACTGTATTACAAAACCAATTGATGTCATTTTAGTTGCATATGGTTCTTTAAAAAGTCCTTGTAGGGGGGGCGTGTCCGGAAGCCATGCGAGGAGGACGCGAGTGAGCTGAGCTCCGTCTACCCGCCGGCATAATTTTAATCCTGCGGCTCTCATACCCGGCGGAATCCCGTCAAATTCACGGGGTAAGCCCCTTAACACTCAGGGACACTAGTGATGGCCCCACCAAAGGCTCCCTCGAAGGCACAACGCTGCTTAGAGCTCCTGGAATCAGCGCGGAAAGGGAAGGCCTCACAAGATGGCGGCTCCCAGGGTGCATGTTCCCCTCGGCAGCGCGACGGGGTTGGAGAGACCTCTCCCTCGAGTCCACCGACCTCTCATCCGGCTTCTGAACAGCAACTCAGAGCTATGTTGGGGGAGTTAAGAGACTCGTTGCAGGAAGACTTTAAATCAATAGTGACAGAACTTCACAAAGATATCCGTGATCTGGGTGACCGCACTGACCAGCTGGAGGCGAAAACAGATGATTTATGCCTAGCTCATAACGAACTGGTGGATGCCTACAAGTCACTTAAAACGACACAGGAATCAATGCAACGGAAGATGGCTGACCTGGAAGATCGTTCTAGAAGAAACATAAGACTCAGAGGTATTCCGGAATCAGTTAAAGTGGAGGATCTACATGCATATGTCACAAGTCTTTTCCAGTCACTTCTCCCATCGACACCTACCCAGGATTTGCAGCTGGATAGAGTGCACAGACTTCCCAAACCAAAAAATATGGCCTCCACGGTACCTCGAGATGCATTAGTCAGGGTCCATTTCTTCTGGGTCAAGGAAGAGCTGATGTCTGAGGTCAGGAAGATAGGGAAGCTGCCTGAGCCATACTTGTCCATCTCGTTCTTTCCAGACCTTTCTGCAGCGACCATGGCTAAAAGACGGGAATTTACACCTGTCACAACGATCTTGAGAGAACACAAAATGCCGTATAGATGGGGATATCCGACCAAATTACTTGTCTGGAGACAAAACACTCTTCATGTCATGACTGATATTACTACAGGTTTTCATCTTCTGCGAGAATGGAATCTCACGGGTGATTGCACGCCAACTCAAGAGGCCCAACCAACCCCATCAAAAGTTTCACCAGAATGGCATCGAGTGATCACAGGGAAATGATAGCACGACGTGGAAGTGGTGGTCTTCATAATGAGCTCCGTCTACTCTTCATATAACAGGAGCCACGAGGGGTCTTGAACCGGGTTCCGAATGGCCGAGCGGGGACGACGTGTGCTCGGCACCCCCGTTGTCCTGGATCTGAGCACAATTTTTTCCCCCGTACCTCCCCCTGTTGGACCGGGGCAAGCTGGAGGTTTTTACCAGCTCCAGGAGGAGATGGGTATTGTATATATTTGGGACACGGAAGGGTTCCCTTTTGTGTGTGTTTTTTTTTTTCTCTTTTCTTGTTTTTCCGTTTTGTTTGTCGCTGCTTGCCTTGACAGAATTACGAATACCTGGATCGTTTTTTCTGGGGTCCGGAGTTACCCTTACGGAGGTCTCCCCTGACAGAGCTGGAGCACGTCACCTTCCTGTCGGTCCTGAAGAGGTTCCATGGGTTTTACTGAACCAACGGCTCCCCGGTAATGACTGCTCCTTTTCTACATAGTAAGTCTCATACTATGAAAATATTCTCGTTGAATGTGAAGGGGTTAAATATCCCTCACAAGAGACACTCCCTATACACGGATATTAACTCTGAGAAACCGGATATAATCTGCCTCCAAGAGACGCATTTTAAACACTCGGCGTTTCCCAGATTATACTTGCCACAATACACTACACAGTTCCATGCGACTTCCCCAACGAAAACTAGAGGAGTGTCCATTTTAATTCAGAACCGTCTCGCCTTTAGCCTGATTCACAAAGTGGTTGATCCCAATGGAAGATTTATTCTCTTAACGTGCTCCTTGAACCATATCGTTTACACCATCGTTAATGTGTATAGTCCGAACGACTCCCAACTTCCCTTTTTGAACAAGGTTTTTTCCCGAATGCAAAAGTCACTAGCTGGCAGACTGGTTGTTTGTGGAGATTTCAACATGTCCTTTGATTTACCATCCCGTGCCTCAAAGCGAGTGAGAGCGGCTCGCACCAGATATGCAAACTTACTGGCAGCGCACCAACTTTTTGATGTCTGGCGATTGTTACACCCAGGAGAAACGGGTCACTCCTTTTTTTCCACTGCCCATAATGTATATTCTCGAATAGACTATATGTTTCTGAAAGGTGATGCCCTAACTCAAGTCCAGGACTGTTATATTGGACCTATAACGTGGTCAGATCATGCTCCAACTATATTGTGTATTGCAGAGGCCTATGATTCGCGTGGTAGAGCACCCTGGCGACTGAATGAATCGTTATTATCTCGTCCTGAGATCAGAGAAGAAATACAAACTGCCTTAGCTAATTATTTTAGAGAGAATTCGTCTGAAGAGATATCAGAGGGAGTATTATGGCAAGCTCACAAAGCGGTAGTGAGGGGTATTCTAATCAAATGGGGGGCGCGTCTTAAAAAACAACGAACGGACCATAGACTATCCCTGCTACATCAAATCACAACAGCGGACGAATCACACAAACGACTTCGCACGGAGGCCTCCTTGTCTCAGATTACAGACCTTCGCAGACAACTGATTGAGTTAGACAAACTAGATTACACGTGGGTGTCGCGTAGATTTAAGGCGAGATGCTATATTTACAGTAACAAGGCAAGCAGAATGCTAGCTAACAAACTGAAAGCCAAAACGGGTAAAGCACGCATACCACAGATATTAGATCGGGAGGGGCAGCTCAAACACCAACCAAGACAAATAGCTGAATGCTTTGCACGGTATTACGCCTCCCTGTATAACCTATCTACAGAACCCGACGTACACCAACCTACTCTACAGGACATATTTCCCTTCTTAAACTCCCTTCACCTTCCACAGCTGTCAGATAACCTCCAAGACGAGCTAACCAGACCCATAACCTCTTTGGAGTTAACATCGGCTTTAAAAAGTTTACCTAATGGCAAGGCCCCTGGTCCAGATGGGTTCACAGCGAAATATTACAAATGTTTTCCAGATCTCCAACCCCATCTGCTAAAATTTTATCAATCAATCTTTGAATCAGGTCAACCACCTCGGGAGTGGTTAGCAGCGCATATTGTAATAATCCCTAAAACGACACTTCCCTCCCCTCACTGCTCACAATACCGTCCTATATCGCTCCTTAATGTTGACACCAAGTTATACGCGAAGATTATGGCGATTAGACTTGCCGAGGTACTGCCATTCTTAGTGGCGGATGACCAAGTAGGCTTCATAAAAAATAGACAAGGCCCAGACAACACCCTGAAAGTAATTACCCTAGTTGACCATGTAGTCCAAACGTCCCAACCTACATTGCTACTATCATTAGACGCAGAAAAAGCTTTTGACCGGATTAATTGGTCCTACTTGCATCACGTATTGTTAAAATTTAATTCCCAGTCGCTTTGATTAAAGCGGTGGAGGGGCTTTATACATTCCCCACCGCACAGGTCTTGAATGCTGGCTTCACATCCGATCCCATTAATATTTCTAACGGTACAAGGCAGGGATGCCCGTTGTCACCCCTACTTTATGCGTTGGCGCTTGAACCACTCGCACAAGCCATTAGGCAAGCGTCAGAAGTCCAAGGCATACACATAGGCCCCACACAGAGCAAAGTGAGCCTCTTTGCGGACGATATATTATTGACGCTGACAGAACCATCATCATCCTTACCAGCCCTCCACGAGATTCTAGATAGTTATGGTAAAGCCTCTTTTCACAAAATTAATCTGAAGAAGTCACAAGCGTTGTCGTTTGCGATTCCCCAAGAGACTCTTCTCCCCTTACAAATAGACTACCCCTATGCCTGGAAGAAATCACACATTACATATTTGGGGGTTAAAATTGCATTTTCTAGCGCAGAACTATTTATCAATAACTATCAACCTATGCTTACACAACTCAGAAATCTATGTATGAATTGGTCGAAGGTAGAGGTGTCCTGGGCGGGTAGAATTGCAGCGCTTAAAATGTCTCTACTGCCAAAGCTGCTTTATCTTTTCCGTGCCCTCCCAATGGCTTTGCCGCGCAGCTATCTTCCGAACCTGCAATCTGTACTCTCCAAATTTGTCTGGCGAGGTAAACGTCCTAGAGTGAGAGCGGCCCTACTGAATCAATCTATAGAAAGTGGGGGGATGGGGGTCCCTAATGTATTAATGTATTATAAAGCATCCATGTTAACAGCAGCCCAAGCCCTTCTTATGACTCCTCCAGGTCCCCAGTGGACTAGATTTCTCTCGGTTTATTTTCTCCCATATTCCCCGTCAATAACCCTTTGGCTGCCCAGATCCCTACGTCCTAAATTACCACCTCTTCCTCCTTTTGCCAGCCTGCTTCGTAGAGAATGGGACAATAACACAGCTAAACTCATAAATTTTCACCCCATTGCCCTGGCAGCCCCTCTAACGGTGTTAGGTCACCTCATTCCTAACTTTGACCCACGGGTATGGACACTACACGACGTGACGAGGCTTTTCCAATTTTTTGATAAGGAGGGTTTTCTCTCCTTTCCCAGACTAATTGATAAATATGCCATTCCCGGTTCACTGTGGCTATCATACGGTCAGATCCAGTCTCAACTAGCGGTGTGGGGACTTGGAGGGAGATAATCTTCTAAGCGCGCCCTGCTTTCCTCATTTGAAAATAGATGTTCCCACCCCCTAGAAAGGAGGAAAATTATATCCATCTGTTATGAGCTCCTACTTACTTCCACAGCTAATAAACATTGGGATTATCAGAGAAAGTGGGAGAATGACCTGGGGAGGGAACTCCCAAGGGAACAGTGGAGAAATAGTTTCTCGGATGACAGAAGCAAGTTTAAATGTGCATCATTGTGGGAAGCACGTAAAAAGTTACTATATAGGTGGTACTTAACGCCCGATAGAGAGAGCCACATGTCAAGTGGGGCTTCCTCCACATGCTGGAGATGTGGGTTATCAAGAGGAACGTATTACCATACTTGGTGGACGTGCCCCCCTTTGGAGGGATGGTGGAGGGAAGTGGCGACATTGAGTTCCAAGATTTTAGGTGTCACAGTGGATCCTACCCCGGAGATAGTGCTCCTTCAACTCTTCCCGAATTCATTTTCCAGGTTCCAGAAACAAATGCTAGCACATATCCTGACCATATCGTACTTAATGGTGGCTGCTAGGTGGAAGTCTTCAGACCTCCCATCGCTCACTCTAATTAAAGACCGACTAAAAGAATTTCACTTATTAGACGCAATGTCCCGAACAGTTACAGGAACCCTACCATCTAAGAGGAACTTCTGGTATATTTGGGACACGTATCTTATATCTACCGACTAGATTGAGGGGAGCATACACGGGGAGGCTTAGATGGAGGGACTGACGTATGATACCAATCCTAATGGGGTTTCTGGTGAAGGCCGGGAGAGGCGGAATGTGGACTGGGGCACACACCTAGAATAACTGTTAGGTTACAATTTATTGTCGACAAACGCAGCAGCGACAAATGTATGTTGTTTTTTGTTTTTTTTTTTGTGCGTTTCTTTGGTTATTGAAGTATGGCTTTACCATTTACAAATGTACTGTTGAAAAATCAATAAAAACTTTTCAATTTAAAAAAAAAAAGTCCTTGTAGGATTTCATTCTGAATACAATTACAAATGTACACTAAATTCCCTAAAACCCTTTACAGCATTGGGGGTTGAATAATTTTGAACACAACTGTATATGTAACCTTCACACACACACAGTTATTGAACGATAACCAATGTTTGCAAACAATAGCGACAACGTTTAGATTTCCCTGTTGTGAAACACCAAACTGTGGCAGGAGAAGCTTCTCCTGTGGCTGTTTGGGTGTTTTCACGATAGGGGAATCCAAATTTGTCACCATTGTTTAAAGATCCACAGACACTGGCCTTCTTTTACACATAGCACAGGTGTGATAGAGATATATATATCTATACACACAAACACACACCTTTTCCACTGAGTACAGCACTCACCACATCCTCAATGGTTGCCCGGTACAACGGTCTCGGAAAAATCCATTTATCCGCAATGAGAGACGCACTCAGGGGCTCTTAAAAAAACTTTAGTCTGTATAAAAGCTTACATCTAGTCCGACGTTTACTGAGCCTTTATCAAGGTGAACAATACAACAGAAAAATAACAGTTATACACTTAAACTTTGATGAACTCACCACCTCCCCTGTTCGTCCACACCAGGAACGCCCTCCTTGTCCAGAAGTGTCATCTTGGCTGAGTACGGTCTAGAACAAAGTCAAATCAAATTTAAAAAAACCCACTGATTTTCAAAAACAATAAGAAAGGCATTGATCTGTTCTTGAAAAAAAAATAAAAAATCAACTCAAGATAACTGCTGAATGCTACACAGCACAGGCATATACACATGCAACACAAGCACAGTCCAGGTGTGTGTGCGATTTTATACAAATATATATATATATATAAAACACACACACTGCACAGGCATATGCACTCACAGCACATATATAACACACACACTGCAGAGGCATATGCACACACACACATATATATATATATTACCACCACACACAGGAGAAATATATACTTTGCACACATTTATACAGAAACCTTCAAATTGGTGATAGTTTGAGGACAAATAAGCAAGCATTGAGCAGTGTGTGCAGTTGAGACTTGGTCTATCAAGGGTTAAGTGTTTAAACTGAAGGAGAATCAGGCTGGAGGATGGTTGTTACTATGAGCCAGGCAGCCATCTTGTTCAGAATATTGGTTCACCAGTAAATAGAATAGATTTTTACTAGATGTGCGAAGTAGAGTTTACATAGAATTCCAAGAATGCGTGGCAGATTAGAAAGCTAGCAATAAAACCAGGCAGAATCCGGCCGGCTCTTGGCACGGAGAGACAGGAAGATTTATGAATGAGGCAAGGTTATTGAGATGTGCGGAGGAACAAAGAAAACCTAGAAGACAGACCGGGCCCCAGGCCATCTGAATAAACATAGCCGATGGGGAGGGAGGCACTGCTCTGAGAAAGACAGCACAACAAATCACAGACTGTCAAACTAACGAGAAGTGTATCAATTTATAGTTATATGTGGAATGTTCTTTGTGTTCGAGTTAATGATGGGAGGTATTAACCCACGTGGGGTGGAATAAAGTGTCATAGGGAGGTGGGCTAATGGGGATGTACCTAATTATGTATTTGGGGCATAAAACCTCATGTCACTGTGTAAGGGGGGCTCACTCTTTGTGATTCAATCCTGTGTGAGCACTTGTGTGACGACACAATAAACGTTTGCCTTTCCTGAAGAGACTCGTGTTTGGACAATCCTTGCTTGTGTCTGGTCTGGCGCCGTTCTGAAAGTGAACCTGTTTTTGTCCGCCTACATTTCTGGGGTCTCGATAGCCGGGATAACGGGCCTTTTGCCAAGACACAGGCAACGGCTGCTGAACACAGTGCGGCGATATTGACTGCAGGTGCACGAGAATCCCGATGGTTGGGGGCGTCCGTTGAAGGTGAGCTGACATCTGCAGGCGCCAAGCAGGATTTCCTGTACAGTGGACCTCATCTCGTCCCAAACGGACCCCCCGGCCCGGGAAGCTGGGACACCCCCGAGTCCGAGGAAACAGCAAGCAGCGCCGGCGATAGGTAACGTGTCTTCTATGTTTTGTATGTCTAAAGGAAATACCGGTATCTAAGGGAAACGTCCGACTGAGATAGACGGATAAGGGGACGCGATGGCCACCGTCCCGTTGGCATATCTAGCCTGCCGCTGATAGCGCTGACATTGCTAAGGAGCCAGAGTGGCTAGCGGGTGTCTGGATTCGGGGGAATTGAATGCCAACCAAAGGGTAGTTCTGTAAGTGAGGGAGAAGGTAGCTACGTGGAGTTGCATAAGTTAGTAGTCAGTGTTTTGTAAATAGAGCTTCGCCACGTGGGTAAAAGGGAAAGGAGGAGGGATTTTCTGTGACTGGGCTAAGAGCCTGAGTCAGTGCTAGTGTGTACGCCGTGTAGTGAAAAGGGCTCATAGTGGAGCCAGCGGTAGCTGCAGAGATAGTGGTGCTGAGTGGGTAGATTATCCATAAGGCAGATTGGAATTGCAGATGGAAGTATAGATAAGGAACGGGGTGCACATAATCACACGCAGTCAAGAGTTAGAGTTCAAATTACAGGGTATATGGAGCCACAGAAGAGGGAATGAGCCCTCGGCTAGTAGGAAGAGTTGAAGTGTCTATGTTCTGTTATGTGATGAAAGCATCTGATACGGTATGGGTTGTGAATGAATTGACTCGAGTGCTGTGAGTGAACGTGCGCCTACTCGCTCCGCGAGGAAGCAAATACGAGTTTTGACCCCGAACGTACGGTTCCGGCTCAGGCGACTGCAGACGGCTACTGAAGGGGGAAGCTCCTGTAGACACGGATAAATTGTTGACTGAAGTATCAGACTGTAGATTTTAACTGTTGTTGAAATAATATATCTGTATTGCAAAGAGTACTGTTTTCAAGAGTAATAATGGGTAACGGGTCATCTAAGCCCAAGAAGGTGAAGGAGGGTGAGACGCCCCTAGAATATATGGTGCGGAATTTCGAAGTATTATATAAAACGCATGATTATGGTGTAGAATTGACAAAAGAGAAATTAAAAGTAATGTGTACAGTTGTGTGGCCGTTATTAGTCCCAGGATGGCCAGAGCAGGGGTCAATGGACCCGGAGTTGGTACAGAAGGTACATTCCCAAGTCACAGAGCAGTACGGACATCCTGAACAATACCCGTATATAGATATATGGAGATATTGTATTAAAAACAAGAGTCATTTTATAATGATAGCGGGGAGAAATAAGAAACAGGACCCCCAAAATAATAGAGAGAGAGAGGTGTTAGTAGAACAACTGGAAGAGAGTGATGTTTTGCCCCCGTCCTATCCATTATGTTATGGGGCAGCCAGAGAAGCTTTGAATGCCGCGGTTGCGCGGGCGGAGGGGGGGGAGCGGGCAGCTGCTGTGTCTCGGTCAGCTCCCTCCGCTCCGTCCCGTGTGACTGAGGAAGAAGAGCAGGGCGTAACGGGTGGAGGGGACAGAGAGGCTCCACCAGAGAAGATTGAGATGCCCGATGGGAGTATATATAAATTAGTGCCCCACGGGAATGGTGATGATAAAGAGGAGGATGAGAACCAGGGAGTCACCACATGCGCAGCGAATAATATATATAAACACCGGGAGCTATACCAACACAATCCTAACAAGAATGCTATGCAGTTGCCTTTGCGGGAGGTGCCAGGCCTCCCATTAGCGGATGGGAATCCAGGGCCAATGCAATACACATACGTCCCGTTCACGACAACGGATCTTTTTAATTGGAAAACACACACACCACTGTATTCCACAAATCCCGCAGCAGTGGCCAGTATGATAGAGTCAGTTATGCTCACACATAACCCCACATGGGCAGATTGTCAGCAATTAATGTTGACAATGTTCACCACAGAGGAGAGAGCCCGAATAAATAGTAGCGCGCAAAAGATTTTACTCGCCCAGGCTGTAGCAGATGCTAAGCCTCATCCAGAAGCATGGGCGGAGGAACATTACCCCAAAACAGATCCTAAATGGCCATACAATACAGTTGAAGGAGTTGCCCATCTGCAGACATACAGAACCGCTGTAATTATGGGTGTTAAAGCGGGAGGGAAGAAGCCCACAAACATGGGAAAAATAGCAGATGTGGTGCAAGAGGTTAAGGAATCCCCAAGTGCGTTTCTAGAGAGATTGCTGGATGCGTACAGGATGTATAGTCCTATTGATCCTGAAGCAACGGAGAATCAGAGGTTAATTAACTCTTCGTTTGTGGGTCAGTCACAAAGGGATATACGGAACAAAATACAGAGAATAGATGGGTTTTTGGGAAAAGGTATTAGCGAGTTAGTTGAGATCGCTAATAAGGTGTATCATAACCGGGATTTAGAGGAAATAAAGAAGTGAAGGGAATGGAGCGGGGTTTGGGGGACTGGCGGGGACATCATTTGAAGGGCAGGATGTATATTGACGGGGACCTGGGCCCATCCCGCTCGGTAGCCACGAGCCCACGGTCACAATGAGAGTGGGAAATAAAGATGAAGTTTTTATGGTTGATACAGGTGCCGAATATTCTGTTGTAACAAAGCAAATTGCACCTCCAATGGGAAATGAGGTTGATATTATGGGAGCATAAAATAAATTAATATTTTACGAAGTGAGATGGTTGCGGTGCTGTATGGCTTGTGTGTGTGATTCGGACTGATTTTGTCCGATTGTGTTTATAATTGATCATTAAACTGTTCAATTAAAAGTTGAGATTGAGCTTCGTCCCTGGTGTATAGGCCCCCTCCTTTCTGACAGACTGTTTGCGAGGGCAAGGGGATAGGGA
>RXON01005045.1:0-10925 GCA_009667805.1 Leptobrachium leishanense
GCCAACAGTGGAGCATCATTAGACCATTCCTGTATAGGTTTGATTCTCAGCTAACAGAGTGAGCTCACTCACAATTTTGCCTAAGAAGACAGCCATGAACAAAGAATGACACGAAAACATCCTCTGAGAGCAACTTCTCTTGACCATTCAAGAACAGTTTGGGGACAAAAAATGCCTTTTCCAGCATGATGGAGCACCTTGCCATAAGGCAAAAAGAATAACTAATTGGCTCGGGGGAACAAAATATCAAAATGTTGGGTCCATGGCATGGAAACTCCCCAGACCTTAATCCCATTGACAACTTGTAGTCAATCGTCAAGAGGCAGGTGGACAAACAAAAACTCACAAATTCTGACAAACTCCAAGCATTGATTATGTAAGAATGGGCTACCATCTGTCAGGATGTGACCCAGAAGTTGATTGTCAGCATGCCAAGGCAATTTGCAGAGGTCTTGAAAAAGAAGGGTCAACATTATAAATATTGACTCTTTGCATAAACTTAATGTAATTGTCAATAAAATCCTTTGATACTCATGAAATGCTTGTATTTATACTTCAGTAACCATAGAAACATGTGACAAAAAGATCTAAAAAGACTGAAGCAGCAGACTTTGTGATAGTTAATATTTGTGACATTCTCAAAGCTTTTGGCCATAACTGTAAATGTACAATGCAATTTATCTATTGTCAGCTCAGTAGGCATGTGGTAGAAGACCAATCTGTCACATCCTCGGCCCCAGCAGGGTCTGGACACCCAGCAGCAACGCTGACTGGCCAGGTGCCAGCAGTTCTGGCAGATCGTCTGGCGTCTGGAGCGGCGAGGCTTGGCGTGGTGACGCAGAGCCGCCGGCCTTAAATGCAGGGCGCGAGATTCAGCTCGTCGCCTTGACGTGGAGTTATTCCTGCATCGCCTGCTGTGTACACTCTGTGTTTCACTGATTATTCTGATCTGTTGCCGATATTGCCTGTATGAGGACCCTGCTTGTTATTGACCCGGATTGCCTTCTTGACTATTCTCTCTCTGATTCCTTCTGTATATTGATTGTGCTCTCTGCTAACACTGAGTTTAAGTGTATAAGACATCACGCAGTCTCCGATTGTAGGTCTGCCCTGCAGGCTGCTGAATCTATCAACCCCTCAATCTACCTTGCTGACACAAAGTGTATGAGTATCTTTTCTGTTTCCAACCCTGCCTGTATGACTACCCCCTCTGTTGCCGATTCGGATTATATATTTGACCACGCTTATGTTAACCCCTGGTGAATGAACATATTTCTTGAACTTCTGCCTAATCGCTGTTCTCGCATAGTTAACTTGTTTTGGCTCAGTAGACACTTGGTCTCAAAATCATTTGCTACTGAGTGGTACTTAGTGTTGTTGTTCTGTCTGACCTCCCTGGCTGGAAGTGCTAGGGCTAGCAGTCTTGACTGCTTAGAAATCGAAAAGTACAGAGGTCTGTCCAAAATGATCCACACCACGGTTATCAGTGGTGAGCGTTACCGCAAATGTAACACAATCACGAGCAACAGCCTGGAAAATATTGAAAACGATACCTTTTGGATAGTTTTCGAAATGGTGGTGGCATGTTCAGAACAAATGTTTCTGAGAAAATAGGGTAAGGTGTCAAAAGTGGTAAAATGAAGACGCGCTTGTATGTTCTTCCGGTAAAACCACAGTAATGGCCTAGTAATGGAATATTAACACCTAAGTGTCTTGTGAGAATATTACAGAAAAAAATTACATTTCATGGCAGGATTGAGAATAAAAAATATTTCTGTATAAATATTTAGGGCCCTATTACATTCTTCACGCTAATGTTAGTGCTCACCTGTGTGAGCATTAACGTTAGCCCTGGTGGCCCTAATGCGGGCGCACTATATCACAATCCAAAAGTCCCCCAGTCTCCCTCTGCAGATCAATACGCTGACCTGACAGATCTCGTGAGGTGAGATCTGGCAGGTCCCGTGACCGACAAAGTAGAAACTCAACAACTTTTCTAGCGCCTGTATTGTAATATCACGCTAAAACGGCGACGCATCCCTGCTCCCTTTTGTTTCACTTGCCTTAGTCCCTTAGATTGTAAACACACGGGATGTCTGCTGATCGATACAAGAAAGATAAAAGAAGATTCTAACATCAGATTGATCGGAAATTTTGATATAGGCTGGGAAAAAGTAGGAGAGATTTGCAATAGATTCTGGCCTATCCTCTCACAAGATAGACATCTGGAGAAGAAAATCTCATCATCTGTAATTATGACAGCAAGAAGAGAAAAAAAATCTTAACGATCTACTTGTTCAAAGCCATTTTCAGAGATCAAAAGTACATAAATCAAACTGGTTACAAAATCCCCTTAAAGAGACATAGAAACATAGATAGAAAAATGTTGGCAGATAAGAACCTGTCGGCCCATCTAGTCTGCCCAATTACATGGATACTTTACCTGGATTTATTTTTTGTTTAGGATAGCCTTATGCCTATCCCATGCCTGCTTAAATTCAATCACTGTTTTGGCCTCTACCACTTCTACTGGAAGGCTGTTCCATGTATCCACCACCCTCTCAGTAAAATAATGCTTTCTGATGTTACTTTTAAACCTTTGCCCCTCTAATCTAAGACTATGTCCTCTTGTTTTGCTACTTTGCTACTTTGTTTCCTTTTAAATATACTCCCTTCCTCTACCTTGTGGATTCCCTTTACGTATTTAAATGTTTCTATCATATCTCCTCTGTCTTGTCTTTTTTCCAAGCTGTACATGTACATACAAATGTGGAAGGTGTAAAGCATGTAGCTTTATCTCTAAGAGCTCAAAGATCTTTCGCAATCATGACAATTCCAAATCCTTTACGGTTAAAAATTTCTATAACTGCAAACGTAAGGGAGTAGTGTACCAAATTACCTGTACTTGTGGCGCAAAATACATCGGGAAAACGATAAGAGAATTTAGAACCCGTATTTTGGAACATGTCAGATCAATTAATTATGTAAAAGAAACACCAATCTCTAGACATGTTAAAACCATACATGGCATCAAACTTGCAATTTAAAAATATAGATCAAGTACGTCCAGGACCTCGCAAAGGCAATTGGGACGTGAGGTTAAGATAGAGAGAGGCTTTTTGGAATTATCGTTTTGGTACCCTGTTTTCCACAGGGTCTCAACGAAGGATTTACATTCGCACCGTTTATAGGCAATTGATGATACATATGGAATTATGGTTCCATTTGCAATCAACTTCACTATATTTTAATAGCCCACTTCTGCCATTTGGACTATATGATCTCTCCTGGTATAATGGAGTCAGCTGACCCTATATTAAGTTTCTTAACCAACTATATCGGCAGTGATCAGCTATTACTAACCAAATGACTTTCTAATGTTTGAATGGCATTTAGATACCGATACCACTAAGCTAGGTAAGGAATTGGATGATACATTATTAACAACAGTATAATAAGCCAAGAGGGAAGTTTCAAATTACGATATTTACTATGGGCTATATACAGGGTTATTCAAAGAGATCCGAATTGCTTGAGAAAGGTAACCGAACGCTGAAAATCAGCTTTCGGTTACCTTTCTTGGCCATTCGGCTAACCAGAGAGCAGGCAATTCTCCAAATCCTGGCGAATTGCCTGCACATACGGTGCCTGTTCGGTGCCTGTTCGAGGGCAGTGAAATCCCCATAAAAAAGCAATGCTTCAGCTATTCAGAGAACACAAACCAGCAGTGAAAGGTTCCTGAAATGCCCTGCCATTCGGTGGTTTAATTCGGCAGGTTTATTCAGGAGAATCACAAAGGCTTCAATGTTA
Source organism: Leptobrachium leishanense (assembly GCA_009667805.1). Lineage (NCBI taxonomy): Eukaryota > Metazoa > Chordata > Amphibia > Anura > Megophryidae > Leptobrachium > Leptobrachium leishanense. The sequence goes on from RXON01005045.1 coordinate 3,811, forward strand.
AAAATATTCCTGTTTTAATTCAATATGTAATAAACGGTTCATTATAAAATTCGGCAGTAAAGAGTCTTTTTATTTATAGATTTTTTAGGATATTTTAAGCATTTTTCAGATTTTTTTTTTTAAAGTTTACTTCTTTATTCTGTAACATCCCTTTTTATTATCATTCCCTGGACCTTTTTTTGGCGGCTTCGCTGCGGGTGATCGGCTCCTGTTCGGGTTTTTCTGTGGTTTTCGGCAGGTTAATCCAGATGTTTTTGAGGGTTTTCTGCTTACATTCGCTGGGTTTTGCGGTTAGTTTTCGTCAGGTTTGCGGCACCTTTTCCCTGCAATTCGGGGACTCTGTGGTGTTTGCTGAATACACCGCAGGGTCACCGAAATGGGATCGGCAAAAGGAACCGAATTGAAGAGAATGAAAAGTCATCGAACGTGCGGTGACTTTTCGAATCTCTTTGAATAACCCTGATAGTCTCTGTGTGCTAACCTGTCTTTCAATCTGACCATTTTGGGAGTACATTTATTATCCATGTACCCATCATGCATTATTCTTTTAGCGCTGTATGCCGCAATTCTTTTGATCGATCTATATACAAGACTCCAATATAGGGACCTCTATGCTTGTCAAAATAAACTCTTTCGGCGCATGCGCAATGGAATGAGGAAGGGAATGTGATCCAACACTCAAGCATGGGACGCACACGTAGCTATCTGCGGTGATACGCACGGCTTCCCTCTACGAACGCCCTCAATTAATGCAACCAAATGGGTATCAGCTGGACACAGGGAGGAACGAAGAGTATAAATTCAAATGGCGGACAGTGGGACGTAAGGTAGTTCGCTCCTGATGAAGAAAGTGCAAACATTCGAAACGCGTTGAACAATAGACTATTATGTTTTAACAGTTTGTTGGGGGAATCCCCACATTGAATAATTAGATCGCCATCCAAAACCAGCCAAATTAAGGAACTGGGATTTGTGGGTTCTGTGGGGTGTTGCTTTGTTGGCTGCAATTCTGACAATTAAGAAATTAAGAAATTGGGACTTGTGGTTTCTGTTTTGCTGGCTGCAAACTGGAAGGTTTTGCCTTTACCCATGTATGTTTTGCCTTTACCCATGCATGTTTTGCCTTTACCCATGCATGTTTTGCCTTTACCCATGCATGTTTTGCCTTTACCCATGCATGTTTTGCCTTTACCCATGCATGTTTTGCCTTTACCCATGCCTTCGGTACAAGGATCTACTTTTGCAAGTTGTGGCGCCTTTTTACTATGAGCTGAGAAACTCTCTTTATGCAACTGATGTAAAGGACCTACATATTTAATGTGTGATATCTGCGCTATAAGTGGAGTAACAAATTCCTAAGAAGAATCCACCTATGTAAGCTGTGTCTCCTTCTAGCTGGGAGCTGAGAAGGTCTGTTCACGCAATTGATGGAAAAGATCCACATATATAACGTATGATATCTACTTTGTAAGTAGAGTATTATATTCCTGTTGAAGATCAATTCACTAGAGGGCTGAGTTTATGGAGGCGGGTGGTTTGTCCTTTTGGTTGCAAGCTAAGCAAAACTTTTTTCAAACTAACTGATGAAAATGATCCACCTATATGACGAGTAAAATCTGCTATACAAACGGAACGTGACATAGAAACATAGAAAATGTCGGCAGATAAGAACCTTTCGGCCCATCTAGTCTGCCCAATTACATGGATACTTTACCTGGATTTATTTTTTGTTTAGGATAGCCTTATGCCTATCCCATGCTTGCTTAAACTCAATTACTGTTTTGGCCTCTACCACTTCTACTGGAAGACTGTTCCATGTATCCACCACCCTCTCAGTAAAATAATGCTTCCTGATGTTACTTTTAAACCTTTGCCCCTCTAATCTAAGACTATGTCCTCTTGTTTTGCTACTTTGTTTCCTTTTAAATATACTCCCTTCCTCTACCTTGTGGATTCCCTTTACGTATTTAAATGCTTCTATCATATCTCCTCTGTCTCGTCTTTTTTCCAAGCTGTACATGTTAAGATCATTAAGCCTTTCCTGGTAACTTTTCTCCTTCAAGCCGTACACCATTATAGTAGCCCTTGGCTGATAGTTAAACTAAGGAGCGGCTAAATGATTTCTGTGTGAAACTACTAAAACAAATTCATTCTCTACCCTCTATATGGCATATATTAACATGCCATGACATCTACGCATCAGTGATTGAATTTATGAAGTTGAATTTATATATTGAACAACTAATATATATATATATATATACACCTCAACTGATTTACTGTGAATAATCAATACTCGGGCTTTTGCCTCTCTCACTATTTGGTTACCAAATGTTGCATTGGAGATCTCTGTATCAGTTGACAAATGGTTTTTGTAACTTAGTGGTGAGCTCATGATAGACCACTTACCATCTGTATAGATTTAGCCATACGGCAACGATGTATGGATTTATCAAGGGTTAACTATTCATGTTAGGCTTTCTTCCTTCTGGCTATCGACTAATTATGGATTTCTATCAGTCTGGGGTACTCTCTATTGTCAACTGACTAACTTTAATTTAATACAGTGTAGTATCCATATTGGAATAGATCCTTATACCCCTACTATAATCACCAAGGTTTTACACCTTGTTTATCCAATTTTATGGTTACACATTCAGTTAGCCCATTCGAAAGAGTGTAGTCTCCACCCTGATTATACCACCCATCACAGTGATACCTTTGTCAATAAGGATTGTAATAATATCGCCCAATACTACACAATGTTTATGTTTTTTAAAATGGTCTTTTTTGTGTGTCTAATAAAATGAATCAAAGTTTTCTGTAAAGGTTCCTCTAGAGCCTTAATACGGTATATTAATGGTACTCCTTTCTGAGCTCAATGTTCAGTTTTTTCTCAGTGTATATTAGGACTTTGTAATCCTAACGCTGATTATAGGGAGCGCAAAGTACAGTAACCTCGCGCTGAAAAGCGCAAAGAACCAAACGCAAATGGGTTTCTTAACTCGTTTGGATTGTAATATGCGGTGGCTACCAGGGCTAACGTTAACGCTCACCCAGGTGAGCACTAACGTTAGCACCAACAATGTAATGTAGCCCAGAGTCTATGGGGCTTTTAAATTTACAACAGCTTTGTTTAAGTTAGCACCAACGTTGTAATATATCCCTATATACATAAATATATGCTGTTGTTTTTTTCTTGGTTTGAAATATTGAATGTAAAAAGGAAAAATAAAGTTAAGTGTTTTTTTTTCTCCTGTTTCCATTTTGTTGATTTTTCCCATGATGCAACATTTACCAAAATGTAACGGTGAGTTTTACTTTGTGGCTGTAGTTTATCTTCTACAGTATTTAACAGTTAATGAGGTGGAGTAGGGAATGTTTAGATAGGGCAGCAGCAGGGGGGCTATTGTTCTCCAGGCTACTCGAGATAAGAGATGGCAGATGAATGAAATAAAACAGGGAGTTTAAACAATTTCTAATCTAATCCCTGGTGATGTCCTTTGAATATATCCCACACAATACAATGACTGACCCATTCACTGCATTCTATGACCAAAGCCACACAGTGAGGAGCAAGTGATGGAAAGATACTGTGGGTGGGGCAGTTTACAACACAACATATCACACAATGGATGCACCCAGTGGCACTTATAGAGGAAAATATCACACAATGTATGCATCCAGTGACACATATAGAGGAAAATATCACACAATGGATACACCCAGTGACACAGAGAGGAAAATATCACACAATGAATACACCCAGTAACACATATAGAGGAAAATATCACTCAATGGAAGCACCCAGTTAAACATATAGAGGAAAATATCACACAATGGATGCACCCAGTGACACATATAGAGGAAAATATTACACAATGGATGCACCCAGTGACACATATAGAGGGACATATCACACAGTGGATGCACCCAGTGACACATATAGAGGAAAATAGCACACAATGGATGCAGCCAGTGACACATATAGAGGGAAATATCACACAATGGATGCGCCCAGTGACACATATAGAGGAAAATATCACACAATGGATGCGCCCAGTGACACATATAGAGGAAAATATTTTAACTAAACCTACAAGGGAAAAACAAAACACATGTAAAAGATCAGCAACAAAAAATACATACAATAAGGACATTTCATTTTTTGGTGGTAGTGGCCCTTTAACCACTTTACTGCTGGACCATTTCATTCCTGTGTGCTGAGCTTATTTTTACCGTTTTTAAAAGCGATTTGAAGTCACGTTTTATTATACGTCTGTAGCGCTCACTCCCGGAGGAGCCGCTGAAAATTGAACCACGGGTCAGTCTCCCCGCACTAGGGAATAAATATACTCCAACACCGTTGTGAGTTTTTATAATTTAAATAGTTTACTAAAATAATAGGCAGATGTTGAGACACGGTATTCACAGGTATATTACAGTACTTTCGTATCGCGGTAAAACGCGTAGCGGGAAAGAAACGAAACACGAGGCTTCGTATTTCGGAAAAATAATATATTCGCAACCGAACAGAAAAGAAATGCAATTGCCCGAAAATTCGGAAAAAGGGACACGTAGCGAAACCCAGAAATACAATCTCTTCGTATTACGATAAACGCGCAGCGGAAAAGAGAAAAATATATTCGGAACGTATCTTTAACCCCTGTTCCGATTCGTAACAAAAATGAGTCCTGCACAGGTTAAGTCCCGGAATGTAAAAGGTGTGTATGTGTGTGTATGGTACCCGGGTACTGTTCAACTGGCCAGTGAATTTACTTAAGGAATGTCTTCGACTAGTCAAGTTGGGGCCCTGTGGACTTTAAAGAGAAAACAGCAGCGTGTTCTTTATTTACAAACGGCCTTGGAGGCCTCTCACCCATCCAACGATTGCTTTAGGCTCCGCTGACCCAGGACGTCTCTCCGCTCGATATTGACTGGGGATACTAGCGGCCGGATCCGTTGTCTGACTTTCCGCAGCTTGTCCACGACTTGTCCAGCTCACCGTCTGCTCTCCGTACCCGATCAACTCGCGGCAACTCCTCACTCGAGGTCTTCGGTTTCTTTGATCTGCAGCAATCTCTGGAACTTGGAGGTCTCCTTCTCCTCAGGCTGAATGACCCAATAAAGAACTGACAGGTCTCACTCGGGCTCTGGCCTAGGCCCTCTAGCGATGTCTTTCACTGTGTCTGCTCTCTCTGGTTCCCTGGCGCGCTCCCGTGCGTTCTCCACGAGGTGGAGGATGTCAGCGTCCAGTCCCCACCCACTTCCTGTCTCCTTGCAAAGCATGCCGGGAAATGTAGTCCCAATGTCCAGTGTCTCTAATCGCGATTGTCTCCATCTTGTGGCCAAAAATAGGTACTGCCACAGCAAGATTTTAACACAGCGCTACACTCTCCCCCTCCTAGAACTCTTGGGTCTCTCCAAGGAGGTACAACAGTTACATTACATTTCCACAATATTGAATACAGTTTACATAACATGTACAGGTTCAGCAGCATACATGTAATGGGTTAGGAACACTTCCTCAAGTTGACTCATATTTTGGGCTACCTCAGCTAGCATAGCAGACACTTCGGGCATCCTCTGCACTGTGGTGATGGCCTCTTCAGTGCTATGTCCTGGTGAGTCGTAGGTGAGTCGTTGGGGCGGTCGAACAGAGCGTTTTGGTTCTGGCTCAATCAGTTCCTCTTCAGGTGGAAGTACTATAGGTGTTGGCTCAATCCTTCTCTCTATCACTGGAGCAGACGTTTCTTCAGAGTATGATCCTTCCAGGGAAGGCATAGAACTATAATCACCTGAATAAGCTTCAGCTTCCGGAGCTACCGGGATTCCAACAGCCCCAGGGACTTCCAACTGAAATTCAAGAGCTTCAGGGATTTCAACAGTCTCAGGGACTTCCAGCAGAAATTCAGGAGCTTCAGGCCTCAAGTTACTCTCCCACCGTTCAGGGACAACGACAACCTCCTCAGGCTCCGGTGAGCGCATCCAGTCCAGACAATAACTCTCTTCTTCACTGTCTCTTTCGCTCTCTTCGACAACCCGGGTCTGTTGAGACCGAGTAACAAGAGGCAAACGTGGAGTAGGCGGATTTGGCGGAGGCAGTTCATCCCCAACTGGCATCCTCACAGCCTCTCTCAAAGGTAACAAATGATTCCTGTGCCAATTCTTGAGAGGCCCAGCCTTTCCATCCGGGCGAATCTGATACACTGGTAGACCCGGCAGTTGTTTGCAGACAATGTAAACCTGGGAACTCCACCTATCCGCCCACTTGTGTCTCGCAGCAGCACCCAAGTTCTTCAATAGAACCCTATCACCGGGTTGTAGATCTTGTATTCGAACTTTCAAGTCATAGTTCCTTTTGTTTCTTTGCTCCCTGTTTCCTGAGGTCAAACGGGCCTGTTCAAACGCAGAAGCCAGATTCTTTCGAAGTCTATCCACGTAGTTTCTATGGAAAGCTACCGACGTCTCGTCTAGAGATAACCCAAATGCCAAATCAACCGACAGTCGAGCCTCCCTTCCGAACATAAGACGGTACGGTGAGTATCCAGTTGCATCGCTCTCCGTACTGTTATATGCATGCACCAGAGTAGCTATGTGACGACTCCAACTCTGCTTCTCCACATTCGACAAGGTCCCCAGCATGTTTAGCAGTGTGCGATTAAACCTTTCAGGCTGAGCATCACCTTGAGGGTGATATGGTGTAGTTCGGGTCTTTTGGATCCCCAACAGCTCTAACAACTGCCCCACCAGTCTGCTTTCAAAGTCTCTACCCTGATCAGAGTGTATCCTCCTTGGCAGTCCGTAATGAACAAAGAACTTTTCCATCAACACCTTGGCTACTGTCGGAGCGCGTTGATCTTTTGTGGAAAAAGCTTGGGCGTAACGAGTGAAATGATCAGTCACTATTAGAATGTTCCCTTGCCCACTAGCATCCGGCTCTAAGCACAAGAAGTCAATGCACACCAAATCCATGGGTCCCTGGCTCTGCAGATGGCTCATTGGAGCAGTTCGGGTCGGTAGAGTCTTCCTCTGAATACACCTCAGACAGGAGTGACAATAACTTTCCACTTCAGCTCTCATGCAAGGCCAATAGAACCTATCTCGCACCAGCT
>RXON01005046.1:0-14331 GCA_009667805.1 Leptobrachium leishanense
GAAAACTGATATGCGCACCCCCCAAATAAGGCCTTTTAGCCCCCAAATGACCCGACATACCTATACTTGGGTGGTATCAATTTACTCAGAAGATGTTGCTGAACATATTTTGGGGTGCTTTTTGGCAGTAAACCTTAAAGTTCACAGTACATGTATTCTTAAATTGCGTTCAAAAAAAAAAATCACCAAAATTTTTTTTTTTCTCTAACTTTGGCATAGATTTGTGGTAAAATGGTTTGCATGGAAAGAGTCAAAATACCCCAAGTTTAATACCTTGATTTGTGTACTTTAAAAAAATATGTATATGTGGAGGGTTATTCAGCAATTAGTGACAGATATCAGTGTTACAATGTCACTATCACTAGTTTTGAAAATAAACTCTTTGGAAATGGCAAAGTGCTACTTGCACTTATTGTTGCATAAAATAAGGAAAAAAGCGAGGAATATGTAAACATTGGGTATTTCTAAACTCAGTACTAAATTTAGAAACTACTAAGGAATAAATTTTTTTTGACGGTTGTTGATACATAAGAAATTTTGGGGGTCAAAGTTCGAAAAAGTGGTGTTTTTTCAATTTTTGTGTCATATTTCACAATATTTTTTATAGTAAATTATATGAAATGATGAAAAAAATGGTATCTTTATAAAGTCCATTTAGTGACGAGAAAAACAGTGTAAAATATGTGTGGGTTACATAAACGAGTAAGAGGAAAATTTGACGTAAACACTAAGAGCGCAGAAACGTAAAAACAGCTGCGGTCACGAACGGACGGATTTGTGTAAAACCGCCCGGTCACTAAGGGGTTAAGGCAAATTGCGAAAGGGATTTGGAGACCCAAATCTCGGAGTCAGCTTGGGCGGAATGTTTTCTCTTAGATTCTTTTAAGTTTCCATGCGTTTCGCTGATGGAGGCACGGAAGAAAATATTATATAGATCGTACATTACTCCAGATAGAGAGCATCATTTTAACCCACAGGTTTCGGCAACATGTTGGAGATGCGGGGAAGAAACGGGTTCTTATTTTCATATTTGGCGGACGTGTACTTTGATAACACAATTTTGGACTTCTGTGGCCCAATTATGCTCTACGATTGTGGGAACAGAGATACCACCAGCTCTTAAAATCCTCCTTCTCCAGATGATGCCTGACTCTCTCTCTCGCCTCCAAAAACAATCTCTAACCCATATCTTGGCGGCTCGTTGGAAATCCTCTACTCTCCCTACTTTAAAAGACATTTTTGGTCGATTGGAGGCTTTGAGGCTTTTAGACAGTATGGCTAGAAACATAATAGGGATTCCATGCACCCGGAAAGATCATTGGTCTATATGGGATATATACACTGTTACGTTATGATGTTATTCTGTGTTTCTCCTGCATATTTTCTATGACAATATTGGTGCAACGTTCTTTTGTGTTCCCCTTTATACCCCTTTTTATCCCCTTTTTACTGATTTTTATTTCTGTACCCCTTCCTTTTGTTTCATAAAATAAAAAATTTCATATTTAAAAAAAATATATATATTAGAAATAAAAAACACAAACTGCATGGGAGTAAGTGTCATGCCTCAGCCCTGAGAGCCTGCTGTGGTCAGCCTGGGTCACTAGCTCTCTATACCTGCTCCCCACCTAAGGGTTAACTCTGTGTCTGAACCTGAGGTTTTGCATAAAACCAGACCACACCCTCCTCCCCTTTGCTCTTTCATTTGTGTTTTCCCTTCCTTATGTCAAGAGGTCCTGAGAGCTCCCTCTTATTGTATGTTCCTGTATAGTCCGCTCTGCTGTGTACACCAGGTATTCCATCCTTGCTGTGTCTGCATTACATGGTTCCTGCTTGCTGGAAGATCCACTGCGTTTCCCACTATCCAGTGGGTCCAGAGACTCTCAAGTGGCTTCCAGTCCTCAAGCTCTCTCCAGGAGGAAGACCTTCTATCAGGTACTATTACCAAAGGCTCCTGCTTCCCCTCAAGAGGAACTAGCAAGAGACTACGTGGCTCACCATCCACTTGCCTGTGTCACTATCTGTTCTGTGCTGGACTGTTTGCTGTGAACCATCCCACAATACAAGCTTTGTTGTGCATATACTGTCTCCAGTGTCTTTCTGCCTGCTCATCCCCAGCGCTTGGGAATATAAAAACACACTGAGGTTGTGCCATGGCTCCTTCCTGGCACAAACCTGACATAATGAAAGAGCCAAACACCAGGCCCGTGGGGGTAATACATGCACTGGAGGACATTGCTTATCAGCTGCTGCTTGTGGTAGAGGAGGTATGGAATCTCATGGACTGTTTTCCTCTTACACCTGGCCCTGTCAGGCCTTCACCAGAGAGCAGAGTATTGCAGCAACCAGCTGTGGCTACCCACTCTCCACCTGAATGCAGAGCCCAGGCACCTTCTGTGGAGTCACAGAGAGAAAGGCGTAGAAGGCTGAACCAATGCTTCTACTGCGGGTCAGATCTGCACCGAATAGATGTCTGTCCCATCAGACCTGCTAAGCCTCCAGCCGCTGCTCCTGTGCCACGCCAAGCTGCTGGTCCTGTGCCACGCCAAGCTGCTGGTCCTGTGCCACGCCAAGCCGCTGATCCTGTGCCACGCCAAGCTGCTGGTCCTGTGCCACGACAAGCTGCTGGCCCTGTGCCACGCCAAGCCGCTGCCAAATCCCGTCAGACTCCAGTCGCTACCAAGCTTCGCCAAGCTGCTGCTAAGCCTCGCCAAGCTGCTGCCAAGTCCCGTCAGACTCCAGTTGCTGCCAAGCTTCGCCGAGTTGCTGCCAAGTCCTGCCAGACTCCAGCTGCTGTCAAGCCACGTCAGGCTACCAATGTTGGCAAGCTTCGCCGAACTCCTGTACCCAGGAGGCCTGCATCCAGTGTGGTCTCCTCGGAGGAGGAGAGTTCTAAGGAGGACTCGATTGCCGAGTACATGGAGACTCTGCCTACTGAGCCCAGCGAGGAAGAACCCATGGGTGTGGAACCCACGTTCCCCACAGACCAAGAACCTATGGAGGTTGCTCCTCTCCTGGTGGCCTCTACTATGACCCCCCAGACTGCTAAGCATCCTCAAGGTGGTCCTGGACGACAAATTGGGGCCCTGCTTAAGAGACCTGCATTCAATTCGGGGTTCTATGGTTGTGACACCCTACCTTCTGAGACTCAACCAAGCCCACCAGACCAAATCCAGACTCTGTCCATAGCCTCTGATGGCTTCATCGTGCCGGACTCTGAGCTTGCTGTATATGAACAGCGCCTGGCAGCTAAGGAGCCAGTTCCTTCACCCATCGTCGTGGGGGTTGCCACCAGCAGCCCTCTCACGCCTGTGCCCCCTGTGACCAGTCCTACTCCTGAGGGCTGCGTCTGGGCATCCAACGGGACTTTGGTCCGTAAAGAGGACCTTGAAATCTTTGAGCAGGCCCTGCTTGCCCAAGGAGACATTTATGATGACATTGACTCGGACTCTGATGGGTGGTGATGACCTCCTAGCTGCTCCTGGTTCTAGCCTATGCCCTAGGTGCCCGGAGTGCACCTTGTGAGGAGGGAGGTACTGTCATGCCTCAGCCCTGAGAGCCTGCTGTGGTCAGCCTGGGTCACTAGCTCTCTATACCTGCTCCCCACCTAAGGGTTAACTCTGTGTCTGAACCTGAGGTTTTGCATAAAACCAGACCACACCCTCCTCCCCTTTGCTCTTTCATTTTGTGTTTTCCCTTCCTTATGTCAAGAGGTCCTGAGAGCTCCCTCTTATTGTATGTTCCTGTATAGTCCGCTCTGCTGTGTACACCAGGTATTCCATCCTTGCTGTGTCTGCATTACATGGTTCCTGCTTGCTGGAAGATCCACTGCGTTTCCCACTATCCAGTGGGTCCAGAGACTCTCAAGTGGCTTCCAGTCCTCAAGCTCTCTCCAGGAGGAAGACCTTCTATCAGGTACTATTACCAAAGGCTCCTGCTTCCCCTCAAGAGGAACTAGCAAGAGACTACGTGGCTCACCATCCACTTGCCTGTGTCACTATCTGTTCTGTGCTGGACTGTTTGCTGTGAACCATCCCACAATACAAGCTTTGTTGTGCATATACTGTCTCCAGTGTCTTTCTGCCTGCTCATCCCCAGCGCTTGGGAATATAAAAACACACTGAGGTTGTGCCATGGCTCCTTCCTGGCACAAACCTGACAGTAAGCACTCCATCACTACACGCGTTTCGCCATAAACACTGGCATCTTCAGGAGCATGCAGGAAGCAATGCTCAGTCTGGCAGCATAACACGAAATAGCAAAAGTTTCTGTCCTATTATGCGGACACACGAAGGCTCGTTTCTTCACTTTGATGATAGTTGACAGAAATTAGGCTGTTTGTCTGTTTATATCCCCATGAGAGACTTATCTAGGTGCACCTAGTACTCTATGTGGCATATATCACGCTGCTGGAGCCACAGAAGCGTTTAATCCTTTCCTTGGTTCATCTTTATGTTGTTCTGTTTTTTTCTGTTTCCAATAAAACTTACCTTTTCCTTATAAGCTCCACCTCAGTCACTCATTATCCTTTATTCTATCTGCTGTTGTCCTGCCTAATCCAGCTGCAGAAGTTTTGGGCATGCTTGCTACAACTTCCCTAAATGCACCACAACCAAGACCAAGATCTATTTGGGCCTTCCCTAAGATGGTCCAATCACAAGTGCCACATTTTTCTAGCAGTTCTGGTGTCATGGTGGACATGTCAAACTATGAACCCAATGAATTTTTTCAATTGTTTCTAGATGATGGGTTTTTGGAGTGTATTGTTCAGCAGACAAATTTATATGCTGAACTATATTTCCAGGGACTTGGGGCCTTGTGCCAGGGGCCGCCAATGGACTGCGACCAATCTGCAAGAGACGAGGAACTTCTGGGGCCTCATTCTGCAAATGGGGATTGTGCAAAGACCCAGCATAGCCTCATATTGGTCATGAAAACATAAACAGAAACCACTCCTATCTGCCCTGCTACAATGAGCAGGGAGAGATATCTACTACTCCTTAATTTTTTGCAGTATAATGATAATGCAAATGCCCATTCCCCGAGACCTCCAAGAGCACAACCGACTTTTTAAGTTGAGGCCTTTTCTTGCCCATTTAATGGCAAGATTTACAGAGTGTTTCACTCCAGGCCAGAACTTGTCAGTCGATGAATCCTAGTTCCTTTTCAAGGGATGTATTGGTTTTGAGCAATATGTCTCTTCAAAGAGAGCACTCTGCAGTATCAAACTTTACAAACTCTGTGAGAGCGCCAGTGGATACATGTACCAATTTCGTGTATACAGTGACAAGGACTAGCAGCTTCCCCCCCATCCCCCGCCGACTGTCAACCTGCTCTTTCTATAACTGAAAAAATTCTGTGTCATCTAGTTCAAACACTATATTAAAAAGATTAATATGCTTATATGGATAATTTTTATAGTGGGGTGCCGTACGCAAGGTGCATATAAGCATCTGCCTAAACTCAATATGCGCATTCATATTGGATCTAATATATTATAGAAGGATGTATTGATATGGTTAAAAATATACATTTTACTCAAAAAATATATAAAATTACACAATATAAATCTTGACCTAGTGTGAAAATATTTATTTTTATTGAATATCATGTTTTTTGAATAAAGTTATGAATAGCAAAAAAAGTATCATTAATGTCTCTTTTTTTGCGGAAATTTAGTTTTAGAAAAAGTATAACTTTTCCAATTTTATGCATTACATACAATGAGTCATGACACTAGAAAAAAACAGCAGATTTTGTCCTTGTTAGAAAACTGCATACTTTTGATCAAAAACACTATGAATTTTTCTCCATTATCGTATTTTTAAAAAGGTACTTAATATAAAAACATGTAACCATAAAAGTTCTGGTCATAAAGTTGAAATAAAAAACAAATATGTAGTGTTCTTTATTAGAATTTTAACAAATTTTTACTTTTTCACACATTTTGTTTTTTTAATGACTTGACTTATGCGCATACTACTAATATATTTTGAACCTGCTGAGTCTGTCGAAAACAAGGATTTTTAAATTGTCAGGGTTTAACAATAACACATGACTTCAAATCGTGTACACAGAGGTGAAATGGCTCAGCAGCCAAGATCTTAATGGACCTTTTTCTTAGATCGTACCCTGTACGTCATTGGTCCTTATGGGGATAAACCTCTTCCAGGTTGCCAAATTTTCTCAAAATCTATTAATCTTGGCCCAGTAAGCAGAGCTGGTGACAGTATGTGAATGGTTATTGTCTGGATGTTGCCCATTTTTGCGCAAAATGAAATGTTAAATGAATATTACGCAGTAACTTAATAAAAGTTAATCCTTGCATAAGTAGATTGTTTGCTTTATGAAAATCACATATCTGTGGAAAATTGGAGTGAAAATTTGTTTTTTAACAGGCTAAACATTGACATTTTACTACGAAATCTCTCAGCCTTTCAATGTAATCCATCTAGCTAGTTATGTGTTAGCAGATCATACCAAGCTGAGTCAGGTTTATGACACGCTGCTCTTTATGACATCATAGATTCCGTGCATGGTATATATGGTCATGTTTGGCTGCTCATTGTCAGAACCTGTGAGAGAGTTGTTGAGAAGATAGTGTGAGTTCGAAAACATGGGGAATACGTTTTCCTGTTGGCGTTCTTGTTGTTCAAAAGACGTAAGTAAACATAGAAACATAGAAACATAGAAAAATGTCGGCAGATAAGAACCTTTCGGCCCATCTAGTCTGCCCAATTACATGGATACTTTACCTGGATTTTTCTTTTGTTTAGGATAGCCTTATGCCTATCCCATGCTTGCTTAAATTCAATTACTGTTTTGGCCTCTACCACTTCTACTGGAAGACTGTTCCATGTATCCACCACCCGCTCAGTAAAATAATGCTTCCTGATGTTACTTTTAAACCTTCAACCCTCTAATCTAACACTATGTCCTCTTGTTTTGCTATTTTGTTTCCTTTTAAATATACTCCCTTCCTCTACTTTGTGGATTCCCTTTACGTATTTAAATGTTTCTATCATATCTCCTCTGTCTCGTCTTTTTTCCAAGCTGTACATGTTAAGATCATTAAGCCTTTCTTGGTAACTTTTCTCCTTCAAGCCGTACACCATTTTAGTAGCCCTTCTCTGAACTCTCTCCAAGATGTCTATATCCTTCTGGAGATACGGTCTCCAGTACTGCACACAGTACTCCAAGTGAGGTCTCACCAGTGCTCTGTACAGTGGCATGAGCACTTCCCTTTTCCTACTGCTAATACCTCTCCCTACACAACCAAGCATTCTGCTAGCATTTCCTGCTGCTCTATTACATTGACTACCTACCCTTAGATCCTCTGAAATAATAACCCCTAAATCCCTTTCCTCAGATGTTGAGGTTAGGACTGTATCAAATATTCTATATTCAGCCCTTGGGTTTTTACGTCCCAGGTGCATTATCTTGCACTTATCCACATTAAAACTCAATTGCCACAACTCTGACCATTTTTTTAGCTTACCTAAATCATTTGTCATTTGGCTGATCCCTCCAGGAACGTCAACCCTGTTGCAAATCTTTGTGTCATCAGCAAAAAGACATACTTTTCCATTAATACCTTCTGCAATATCACTAATAAAAATATTAAAGAGAATGGGTCCAAGTACTGACCCTTGAGGTACCCCACTGGTAACAAGACTTGCGCCGAATAAACTCCATTTACCACAACCCTCTGTTGTCTGTCACTCAGCCACTGCCTAATCCATTCAACAATATTGGAATCCAAGCTCAAAGATTGCAATTTATTGATAAGCCTTCTATGCGGAACAGTATCAAAAGCCTTACTGAAATCTAAATAAGCAATGTCTACTGCACCACCTGTGTCTATTATTTTTGTTACCCAATCAAAAAAATCAATAAGATTAGTTTGGCATGATCTCCCTGAGGTAAACCCATGTTGTTTCTGATCTTGTAATCTATGTGTTTTTAGATGTTCAACAATCCTTTCCTTTAACATGGTTTCCATTAATTTCCCTACTACTGACGTAAGACTAACTGGCCTATAG
The DNA here is from genome assembly GCA_009667805.1 of Leptobrachium leishanense. Lineage (NCBI taxonomy): Eukaryota > Metazoa > Chordata > Amphibia > Anura > Megophryidae > Leptobrachium > Leptobrachium leishanense. The sequence continues at coordinate 8,043 of RXON01005046.1, forward strand.
TTCCCCGATTCCTCCCTACTACCCTTCTTGTAAATAGGCACAACATTTGCTAATTTCCAGTCTTCTGGGACGACTCCTGTTAACAAGGATTGGTTAAATAAATCTGTTAACGGTTTTGCTATTACATCACTGAGCTCTTTTAATAATTTAGGGTGGATCCCATCAGGCCCCATTGACTTATTTGTCTTTACTTTAGACAGCTGCTTTAGAACCTCCTCCTCTGTAAACTCATATGTAAATGTCTCTTTAGTGTTCTCTCCTAACTGAGGTCCCTTTCCTTCCTTTTCTTCTGCAAAGACTGAACAAAAATATTTATTGAGGCAGTCAGCGAGACTTTTATCCTCTTCTACATACCTTCCTTCCTTTGTTTTTAATCTAACTAATCCTTGTTTTACTTTTCTTTTCTCGTTTATGTATCTCAAAAATGTTTTGTCCCCCTTTTTTACTGACTGAGCTATTTTCTCTTCTGCGTGTGCTTTGGAAGCTCTTATAAATTGCTTTGCCTCTTTCTGCCTAATCTTATAGGTTTGCCTATCTTCTTCACTCTGAGTTTTTTTATAATTATTGAATGCTATCTTCTTGTTCTTCACTATTTTGGCCACTTCTGCAGAGTACCACAGTGGTTTCTTCCCTTTTTTGTTTTTGCTAACAAGCCGAATGCAATTTCCTGTGGCCTTCAATAATGCTTCCTTTAAATAATCCCATTTCTCTTGGACTCCCTTTAAATTCCTCCAGTCTGATAATGACTCCTTCACACAAAATCTCATTTTAAAGTATTTATTTTCTCTTGCTCTAAGTCTCATTAAGTTAGCGCTCTGACATTTTAACTTCAAATTTATTGTGAAACAAGTCAGGGTAGAACAAGCCTCTAACGAGGCATTTATGTGTTTGTTAATATGAGAAGTAGAAAGCAGATATGTTGTTCACTGTGTAATTATTACATACTAAGAGCCAATGCTCTCTAGTTAATAATTTGGAATAACGAGCTCCTTGTTTCTCTATCCCGTCAGTCTGTTAGCTGTTTTCTGATAATAATACTCTACACAAAAGAAGCCCAACTGTGCTTCCCAAATACATCTCAAGAAGGATTTGATACCACATTAACTTGTGTGAACATTATCTGTTGATTCTCTATACTCATTAATATCAACTGGATAGCACAATATTGAAAGCATAATTAGAAACTATGAGCCCTATAAATGACAGTGTCAAAGTTCTAGAAATGACATCATTGTAAAAGAGCTTTCTTCCAGAGTTCCTTTAGAACTCCAAGAACTTCCAAGAAAGGGAATTCTATTACTGCTTTTAAAAATCTCTGCCAAATATTTTTTATTATTATTATTTATTCGATAAAAAGTTATTCTTTAGTTATGTAGAGGGATTACATGATGATAAACACATACATATTCTGTGGAAAATGGTAGCGAGAAGTTAATTCAAAAAGATGAGCAATTTTTTTAGAAAATGTTTAGTCTTTTAAAGTAAACAATCTAGCCAATTCTCTGTTAACAGATCATACCAAGCTGAGACAGATGATGGCAAGATGCTCTTTGTGACATCTTATGACATCATAGTTTCTGGACCAAGTACAAAGGGTCATGTTTTGCTGCTCAAATTCAGAGTTGTGAGAAGTTGCAAACATGGGGAATAAGCACAGTGTTTCCTATTTTAGGCGTTTTTGTTGTTGTTTGTTTATTTTCTCTTGCTACGAGTCTCATTAAATAAGTGCTGTGACATTTTAACTCAAACTTTACTTTGAAACAAGTAAGGGCAGACCAGGCCTCTAACCGTATAGCTTGCCAGATGATAGATATTTAGTGGCAAAAAACAAAAAAATAAAACACGCAGGGTGACGCCCCTAACAATATCTTAACCATATAATGGCAAGATTGGATGTGATCGCAGTCTCATCACATCTCATTAACCATATGGAAATTCTACTCATATATTCCTTGGAAGTAGGAAAATGGAACAGATAGTGCAGACTGCTAGTAGAATAAAAGCAAATCACAATTTATTGCACTTACAATGACTAAAATCAAAGCAAGCATATCATAAAATCACCCAATGCTGGATCAATGCACAGTTCATTCCTGGTGCATGTCAGCAGGGTCTTATATGGAATACAGTTCAATTTAATAATAGAATAAGACTCTGCTGACATGGACCAGGAATGAACTGTGCATGGATACCACTAATATACAGCTCATGCAAAAGATTATTATAGCTTCAAAATCACCTTATTTCAAGTAGTTATTGAAATCTGATCTTGAAGGTCACAATCATAGACAATCACACATTATGGAATAGTAACACACAACCAGTTCTACAATAAATTGTATTTAAAATTCCCTTTTTAATACACAATGTCTATATAAAAGCACGATTTTTCTAGCCAGGAGTCCTATAACTGTATTATGTAGATCTATCCATCTAGATTGTAAGTTCCCATGGGAAAAGGGCCCTCATGTCCATGTGTATCTACTGGAATAAATACTGACCTGCCTACTCTATGTATTGTAGAATTGTCCTGTCTTTACCTATTGCATCTTGTACAGTGCTGCGGAATGTGGTGACATTCGTTTCAGGAAAGGGATTTGTAAATGACTTTTACCTGATAGCGTTTCGTCTGCTGTTAATGTATGGGAATAAGTCCTAATATAAATGTTTCTGTCTCTATCTTTCTTTAGGATTTTGAAAAAAATCGCGAATTAGTGAGAGGACCAAAGCATCGTCGTTCAGGTATTTCAAACCACAGACAATAAACACAAAGGCGACCTTGGTGTGTGCTCCATAATCCTTGAAACACACTATAGGTGTCTGGTGACCACGCTCATACAGACACTGACATTATTGAATAATTACACATATTGTTAAAATGTGTTTAAAAACACATTTGTTAGAACCCTATGGTACCTATATATGCTTATTTCACTCGCTTAGTTTACCCCCAATGGGTACATAATGAATGCTATGTGGGACTTATCAGAGGGGTGATTTCCCTAGGAGTACCTATTCAGTTATGGAATGGGGTCCTTAATTCAATTCATATGTGCATGATCTAGTATTGTATTTATTCTGAACGTGGGTCTCCAAAATATGGGACCATCAATTGTTCGTAAACAGGGTCTCCTTAGCTTGGGACCACTGATTATTTGATCGCTGTATATACAAGCTTGGAGATATACCAATTTCCTGATTCTGAGACCATATAGTAAAATATGTGGTAACCCAATTCACCATTTAGGAGCGACCCCTGGGTGGTCCATATGAGCATGACAACACACACTTTGTTGCTTTGATGTTATGCAAGTTCTGTCCTGGTCTCCTTGTATTGGGACCGAAATCTGCTCACAACTTTCCCAATATCGGTAACACTGGAAGGTCTCATTTATACTGCCAACCCTATCCTGGTCTCCTTGATATGGAACCAAAAAGTCACTGCTCCTGACCACCACAATATATTATCATATGTGTCGCTAGCCAGAATTATAACTGTTTTACGGTGGTTCTTATAACAAAATACCAGCAATACAATATCTCAATACTTCCACTCTATTATAGCGAGTAAGCCTCTGTATACCAGCTATCAGCCGTCACACAGTAAATTTCCACCACTTACAACCCTGGGGATATTTAAGACCATTATCCAGACAACATATTTTTTTAAAAAATTATTTGTGTTTTATCTTTAAATGTACTTTTCCTATGCATGTGTTGACCTAGAACATGTAATAGTAATAAATTGAACTGTATAACTTTGATTTCTTATCTTCTTTCACAATCTTTTAGAATACCCACTCAGCTCCTCAGTGGGTATCCGTGGATCACCAGACATCGCAGACCCTCAGATCCATCAGAACATCGATGTTGAGAAAAAGAACCTCGAACATGAAATAGCCATAGAGATAAAGATGAAGGAAGGAGCGGAGAAGCTTCTGAAAGCTGTAAAGAAGAAAAAGCACCTCAAAACTGTGGAAGTCTTCTTGGCAGAGTCCAACACAAAACTAGAGGCTCTCTACAGGCGTTTACAAGACCTAAACGCCCAGTGTGATGTAGAAGAAGCCCTTCCAGAAGCTCTTTATAAGAAAATCAATATTGAGGCTGTTTCATTGTCAGAGGAGGATGAGCATATCCTGTACACATCTCCCATAGCATGGTATTAACTTCTTTGTTTTTAATTATTTTTTCTAACATTAAATTTGGCTAAATATTATTTTGTGAAGAAATAAGAAAAATGTATCCCATTTGGGAAAATCTATACTCTAAACAGTGACTAGTATATTTAATGGTAGTAAACAAATACTAATCACCGAAGGAAATTTTTCTTCTTCAGTATTTTACTAGCTCCTTGTTCTCTTTCTTCGGCATTGCCCTCACTAAGGAAGTTGCTGCTTTACTTAACTTAGCCTCTTATGTCTATTTTTGGCATCTCCTAGATAGTGACTTGGCGAGTCTTCCATCGAGCATCACAACATGAAGTGTCCCCTAAGTATACATTAAGCATCACAAGATGTTTTATAGCAAATGTATGCTCGAGGTCCAGGTTTTTGAAGCATGCATTGATTTTGATTATGTCCTAAGAGTAGATTTACAAACCATATGATAAAATACAAAGCAAAAACTGTGTCCGAGAGTATGGTTAGGTTTCAAGAATAGCTGCCATCCTATACAATTTTTAAACTGTATAACTGTGGGTGCCTATAATACTGGATAGATAGAAGTTACATCTTCCAACAAGATAAACAGACTTTTAAAGATTTTAAAAAACTATTGGATCAATTTATTAAAGCAATATCAAATTAAATGTCATTTGCTTTTCTTCCTTCCAAAAGGGAGCTTCCTGTCTCAGAATATGATCATGAATGTGACAAAGAAGATCTTCGGCTGGTCGTTAACAGCAAACTAGAACTCGTACCAGCAATATCAGCTAGTGGGTTTCCCATCTCATTGTCTGACATCATTCTTGAGTTTGGGGAATTTCCTGCTCATTCTGATCGACCTGAGACAAGCGTGAGTGCAAGGAGCAAGAAAGAACTTGTTCAGGTAAATATATATCAATTATATAGAAATAGTAATTGTCACACGGGGCGATATAGAGCGGTCCTCTAGGGCAAGTTTGTCACGGAAACAGTCTCTTTATATAGCTGAATTTTATTGTGGCACTCCAGCATATAAACAAAATAAAACAGAAATCAAAACCTAACTGGTCTGAGCGCTGACTAAACAATAAAGCGTCCCTCACTAACTTGGGAAAATAACCAAACATAAATCTTTGCCCACCTCAAAGCTTCACCGTGTTTGCTGCTGATCTCTCAGTCAGTCTGTGTCTCTCTCAATCTTCTTACTTCCTTCTCACCGGTTCCCCACACCCAGGAAACATTTAAATGCATTTAATTAGCAGGTGGGGAAACCATACAGCACAGGAGAACACTTTAAAACACATTTTTTCCTCTTGTATTCAAACATCCCAATGCCTGCTCAAAAACACAGGGGGAATGTACACACCATTACACACAATTCCTCTCACCTTATCACATAATGTATTGTCTGATCAGATTCAACCATCTGTACATCCCCAATGATGCTGTTGATCCAAAGCAAAAATAAAACAAAAACTTGGATTCCCAGTTGTTCCAAAAAGGGAGAAAAATCCTTCATTATTCTGTTATTTTTTCTCTGTCACACAAATGAAAGTGTGCCAGAAAATGATGTACATCTACTTTATTGTGATTTGAAAATGATCGTTTTCCCATATAATGTATACAATTCCACATTAACATGCAATAAGGAATGCATACTGGAAAACATAGCTTTTGGGTTCCTCCAGATGTTGTTTTGGTAAAATCCTTACATTGATATTGCTTGGGTTTCTTTTTCAGGGCTCTGAACAAGTGGTGAAAGCAACCAGTGAACCTGCAGTGTCCGATTTGGTGAACATTGTCCTTCCAGCAGATGAAAGACCAAAGGAACCAGAAGTGGCAATCAAGCCAATGAGCCTGCAGGACTTTCTCTGTTGCACATTCCTGGGCAGAGGTGCATTTGGCAAAGTAAGTATGATAGAGAATCACAACTTGATTCATTTAACAGCTGTCTTACCAAATTCAATACAACACTAACAATATATTGTGATTTCAGGTGCTGCTCGCAGAACACCTGCAAACAAAGAAAATGTTTGCTGTAAAGGCGATGCAGAAAGCACAGTTAATTAAATCAAATGAAGTTAAGAGGTCAGTAAGAAAAGACAATTTAGAATTAAACTTGTATTGTTGTTAGCTCTGTATGTCCT
>RXON01005047.1:0-26520 GCA_009667805.1 Leptobrachium leishanense
CATGGGCCTACAGCAAGTGCTTCATTGAAATAAGGTTGCTATCGGCTTCCAACAACTCTAGAGGGGTTATTCACTAAACATTGTTGCAACAGCAAAGTGCCCTATAGTTGCAAACAGTGGTAAAAAATCTCCAGTGTTGCAACTATGCTGAGGTTAGCCTACCCAGAGAAGACAAATTCGGCAACGGCAGGCGACTTTGATGCAAACAGCTCTGAAAAACATTAACTTTCCGTCAAATAGTCCGGCTGGATGGAGTAGAGGTAACATCACAGCTCTATTACCGTGGAGACACAGGCTTGAATCCCAGCAAGAGCACCTCTCCACTAATGGCACATACTCACCACCCAGGACATACTTGAAAACGAGAGAAATCTCAATGTATCCTTCCTGGTAAAATCCTTTCTAAAAAAAAAAAAAAAAAAAAAAGGAATGCTACGACTATTCTCCATTCAGCATCGTTCCACCACATTTTGCTCTAATGGTGGACTTACTTTGGAGATTTTAAATTGGAGATCTCTGCTGAACGTAGATTTAACTGCACTGAAAACAACAGTAAAATCAATGGTAGACAACTTTGAAACAACGATGCTAAGTACGATGACCTCTACACTAGATAACGGCAATGATGGAGACACTTTGGGCTACTACAGTGAGGACTCTGCTGATTGCCAGAAACATTGGAAAGAATGAAGAACAATGGTGAAAATTCCCTAAATAGTGAATTCTCTGTAATATTACCATGCTTGGTCCACTGTGGTTCGTCTTACTAAATCCACTGTTCTTTCAATGAAGGATTGGGGCTTTGAATAACCCCTTAGTATCTCTACCTTTCAATCATTCACAGTAACCACCCTTTTACACCACCTACTTATCTTCATTATTAATTTAATGGATTTTTTTTATTCCTAGTTTTTGGATATTATAAATTATTTGTAAACCATTCACTTGAACTAGGATTCGCCTTCATGGTTTACAACTAATTCCTCTCATCCTCTATTTGCCGAATTGGGAAGTCAGGTAAAGTTCCATATTCTTAAGAAGGATAGTGTTTTTTAAGCGATAGATCTGTAGCGACCAAGCAACATGCCACTATCAGGGTTATTCAGTAAAGGAAATATTCACAAAACACTGGTGTTTTCCAGTGCTTGGGCCAACTCTTGGCGAATAGCACAATAGGATTTAATTGTTCTGCCTATGCAATACTATACATTTATTTTTTTCTTCACTGAGAACAAACCTACGGCCATTGTAAAGCTCTTGCATGTAGTATGTGTATAGTTTGTTTTGTGTAAATTGTGTTCTACCCAAATCCATGATAATTACCTAATGTCAACTGGTAATTAAATATTCAGTTTTATTGTAAATATTTATGTTAAGGAGAAAATTCAGAATTTATTGCATATTACATATTAATAGTTACTTTGTTGTCTTAATCACTGTTGCTGCTATGATGTTAAGTTTGACATCCACCTTCCAATACCTATTCCATTACGTCAGTCTTTTATCTCCCTGAACATGCTTAGGAAGCAAAGCAACTTTTCGAGGAGCAGAATATACCTCCCTTATAATGCCAACAGGTTGGCTTCATTGCCAGAATGGGGAGAGATGTGTCGCATTATTCCTGTAATCCTCTATCGAAGAGAGTAGCTCTTGTACTGTTGTAAAACACTAGGGATAATCAGATCTACTACAGAATGTGGCTGTGAAGGTTAAAAGGAGAGCCAGAAAGAGGACTATCTTGTTTCTCACCTCTAAATTAATTCCTTGCAAAAACTGCGGCGTCTTTAGTAAAGCGGCCAATACCGAAACTGGTATAGAGGTCAAGGGTTGATATAAATTATTTGTTTTAATGGAAACTATACAACTTGGGCTTGATTTTATTGTTGTTAAATGGACAGTCAGGCGGGAACACCGAGAAAACCCAAAATGTAAATCCTGTATAGCGCTGAACATACTATAAACCGATAAAATGACTTCAGTAAAACAACTGGGATAAAATAAATAAAATGTACTTGTTTATAAAGCGGCAGACAATAAAATATACTTATATAGATATAATTATATGGACTGAGTTTATCGCAGTTAGTTTATTGCTTTTTAGTGTTTTGTACATCCATTTATCAATCCTTTTCAGCACATGAATTTTTTTTTGAAAATTGACATACCGATAAACTCAATCGCTAAATTTAGACTAAAAAGCCTAAACTTCCAGTAGCAAGAATAAGCACAGGTTCCAATAATGGAGTCAAGTTTTTTTCAGGAATCAAATGCCCTTAATTAAATCCTCCAAATTGCAGTACAAAAATCTGTATAGTTCAGCGATCAGCGGAATTAAATCGAGCCTTTGGTAGGAGTTATGCTAACAAAATATTTAGCTAGTTTTTTATACTGTTTAGAATGGCTATACCTTGTGCGTAGCATGACAGGTACACTTTAATCCTAGAAATATAGGGAAGAGCGTGACAGGATCCATACCTGAGAGCATGTGAGGTCCAAAAAAGAGCCCATGCCAGAGCTGCTCCTGTTGTAACATAACCCTGGCAGCAATTCCCTGCTATGTTCCAGTCCATGTTTCCCACCAGTCCAGCCTGAAGGAATCCTTAAGTGTTTCAAAATCCAGTCCTTGTTACGTTCCATGCTGGCAACCCTGTCTCCCTGCCCTCTGTATTTGTATATTGTGTTTTTCCCTTGTGTTTCTGTTGCTGCCAATTCCTGGGTGGCTACCCAGGGGTTAATTGGTGTTCTGTGTGCTGCTCATCTGTTGATCCTTGCCTTGATTCCCCTGCCTATATTAGAGCAATGTACCTATAGCTTTCAGGACACAACTAGCAAGGAGACCAGGCAAAGTAAAATGACCCAGCAATGTACCTATGGTACATTGCTGGGTCATTTTACTTTGCCTGGTCTCCTTGCTAGTTGTGTCCTGAGAGCTCCATGCTGTGTTCCTGTTATCCTCCGTTTGTTTATCCATGTTCAGTTTATGCCTCTGTTATTCTGTTCAAGTTTGTCAGTTCCTTCTGTGTATTTAGTTCTGTCTATTGCTGTATTTTGGTTTGCTGTTTATGTTCTATTCTGATTCCCTGGTTACCGATTTTGGCTTGGCTGACTACCCTTCTGGTTCTGATTCCTGTATGACGTACTACTTTCTCTGGTTATGACATTTGGCTTTCCTCTGTGAGTACTCTAAAGTATATTCCTTGTCTGTACCATTTCCAAGAAACCCTGTCATCTGCATACAACAAAAGACTCTGTACGGCTTCAAGGTAATACTTTCCTTTAGATTAGATCCAGCTATCCTAAAGACCGGCCTTTCAGTGCAGGGAATCTTTGTTATTGCCGTACAGAGGTCTTTAGTTAACCCTGTGTTGCTTTCACCTGTCCTTGCAGTTTACAGTGCATCTCTGCACATAGGGGCTTCTCTCAGGAACCAGGGCCTCACCTTGGCGCGTGCCTGGTGGTATCGCCACCGTAACAGTCCTGCTGTTGTCTGGACTTTCCTATTTAAGAAAGTCGCTCCCTTTCATTAATACCTGGACATCATCGGTTCATGGTGTTACCTGTACTTTGTGTTTGTATAACTTTCTGCTGCCAAAGCTTGTCTTGTTTGTCATTGCCTTATTCCTGTTTTCCCCTTCAAAACACAGGTTGGCGTTTCCCCGCTGTGTTCCTGATTTGTGCTGTTATACCTCTTTCCGGTGAATGTGAATAAACCTCCCGATTTGTGCCATAACCAGTTGTGTCAAAATATCGCTAAGTCTCAGCATAGCTTCAGCTTTAGTTGGTAAAACAGTGCAGTGAATCCCTCGCAATATAACCTACCCTTTTGCTTGGCAATGCTTGTAGGTATGTGAGAATGTAGTTTGTCTATCATTGTGCTCCAGTATGGATACCTGTAGGGCAGCCATCGGGGTGACAGCCCATGATATGTTCAAGAGCCCTGTGATTCAGAGGGGCCCTGGCCCTTACCAAACGCTGTGTAACTTGAAGTGTCTCAGATGTAAGGGCACCTCCATTCCACCCAGGACTGACCAATTGGGATACCAGGAAATTTCAGGTGGGCCGCAGCATCAGGGGCCAATAACCGTAATCTTCCTAATCACTGAGCGATTAGTATGGTCTGCACCAGGCAGAGGTGCAGAGTAAACACTCTCCCACCAGGAAACACATTTTATCCATCAGGGATTTAGCCCACTCCCTGTAAAATACGCTTAACAGAAGACGAGGCAAAATGTTTTTTTTTTTGAAATTCAAAGTTTTATTATTATCACAGGAAATAACAAGTAAAGGTAAAGTAGATACAATCATCAAAGATGAGATAAGAGTACAACAAATACAAATACAAAGATAGAGGCCAAAGGCCAAGTAGACCGGATGTACGTAAGCGTACACCTTGCCGTATGAGAAATTCAACAGTCAGCTATGAGTCTCCGGTCCATTCCCGTCGCCACGAGAGTCGGACCGCTGGTACTCGTCTATTTTGCCCTTACTGTTATCAACCTAAAGTGGGAGTAGGGCCAAGGGGCATAAATCCCGAAGCATGAAGGGATCGCGTGGGCAAACCGTGAGGCAAAATGTTTTAATCTTTAATTAGTTTATGGAAATAACCAGTTGAGCGAAGGGGGACCCGAGCAGTGGTTCAGTAAGAGGCCCCAAGATATCTGATGGCAGCCCTGGATGCATGCCAAATGCAAGGGATCCAGTGTTTTCAAGGCGCAGTTTAAATTTAATGATTGGGGAGGCAATAAAACTTTGGAATGTAATGTCTTTATTATGTAATGCCCTATTGAAAAGACATTGGTTAATTGTAAAGGTATGTTTTTCCCTATATCAGTTCCGGCTGTCTTTCCTAAACCGATTTTATAATGTCAGAAATTGAAAGAAAGAAGTGTTCTTTTTGTTCCCAAGCACATCTCACCATGGCTTTCACTCCTAATGAGTCACCTAGCAGTTAAATATTGACTTCATGCAGATCTAAGCACAGACATAGGGAATATAACTGCCTAGCGACAGATTCATTTTGCAAGTTAAATCGGATTGTTCTCATCTGGTTAGTGTTTACTTGGAATATTGGAAACCTTCTCTGTGACGGCCTAAAGCCTCCTGTCTCTGACACAGGCCCTGTGCAAATGTTTAATTTGTTTAAGCTAGCGGCTAGAAAGGAAACCAAGTCAGATGTGCAGACATTGTTTATCTATGTCATCCTTTCAAATGGAAGATGAGATCTATGGAGCATCTTCAGCAAGAAGCGAATGTTAATTTGCTAAATCAAACATAGATGTTCACAGTAGTCAATCATCCTGTGGTTCTGTAACATACATTTGGAAGGAGTTTAGCTGCCACACTGAATGATTTTAGTATTGGAAGGACTAGCATTACAATAAAGAATTATCCACTATACCACCAAGGATCTGCTGAACGTTTTAGGCTGGCGTCAGACGCGTGCGCTATGTGCACCTGTACTGACGTGCTTGCCGGCGTCCGTTGCAGCGTTGTGATGCTGTGTCAGGGAGTAAGAGGGTTTGAGCCCAATGTGCAGCAACACAGAGACCGAGGCGGTTTTAGAATAGAAACAAAGTAGAATTTTTTATATAATAAGGATACATTGAATAAACAAAGGATAAAAGCGAGATATAGAAAATAGCTGAACTGATACAAGGATAGAAAAAGAAAAGACTGACTGACGATCGATGGAGGCAAAAAGACTGACGATAGATGGAGGCTAAAAGACTCACGATAGATGGAGGCAAAAATACTGACGATAGATGGAGGCAAAAATACTGACAATAGATAGGAGGCAGAAAGACTGACGATAGATAGGAGGCAGAAAGACTGACGATAGATAGGAGGCAGAAAGACTGACGATAGATAGGAGGCAGAAAGACTGACGATAGATAGGAGGCAGAAAGACTGACGATAGATAGGAGGCAGAAAGACTAACTGACGAAGGAGACAGAAAGACTAACTGACGAAGGAGGCAGAAAGACTAACTGATGAAGGAGACAGAAAGACTAACTGACGATAGAGACAGAAAGACTAACTGACGATAGAGGCAGAAAGACTGACGATAGATGGGCAGAAAGACTGACGATAGATAGGAGGCAGAAAGATTGACAATAGAGACAAAAAGACTGACGATAGAGGTAAAAAGACTGACGATAGAGGCAAAAAGACTGACGATAGAGGCAGAAAGACTGACGATAGAGGCAGAAAGACTGACGATAGAGGCAGAAAGACTGACGATAGAGGCAGAAAGACTGACGATAGAGGCAGAAAGACTGACGATAGAGGCAGAAGACTGACGATAGAGGCAGAAAGACTGACGATAGAGGCAGAAAGACTGACGATAGAGGCAGAAAGACTGACGATAGAGGCAGAAAGACTGACGATAGAGGCAGAAAGACTGACGATAGAGGCAGAAAGACTGACAGAGGCAAAAAGACTGACGATAGATAGAGGCAAAAAGACTGACGATAGATAGAGGCAGAAAGACTGACGATAGATAGAGGCAGAAAGACTGACGATAGAGGCAGAAAGACTGACGATAGAGGCAGAAAGACTGACGATAGAGGCAGAAAGACTGACGATAGAGGCAGAAAGACTGACGATAGAGGCAGAAAGACTGACGATAGAGCAGAAAGACTGACGATAGAGGCAGAAAGACTGACGATAGAGGCAGAAAGACTGACGATAGAGGCAGAAAGACTGACGATAGAGGCAGAAAGACTGACGATAGAGGCAGAAAGACTGACAGAGGCAAAAAGACTGACGATAGATAGAGGCAAAAAGACTGACGATAGATAGAGGCAGAAAGACTGACGATAGATAGAGGCAGAAAGACTGACGATAGAGGCAGAAAGACTGACGATAGAGGCAGAAAGACTGACGATAGAGCAGAAAGACTGACGATAGAGGCAGAAAGACTGACGATAGAGGCAGAAAGACTGACGATAGAGGCAGAAAGACTGACGATAGAGGCAGAAAGACTGACGATAGAGGCAGAAAGACTGACGATAGAGGCAGAAAGACTGACGATAGAGGCAGAAAGACTGACGATAGAGGCAGAAAGACTGACGATAGAGGCAGAAAGACTGACGATAGAGGCAAAAAGACTGACGATAGAAGCAGAAAGACTAACGGACTAACGATAGAGGCAGAAAGACTGACGATAGATAGAGGCAGAAAGACTGACGATAGATAGAGGCAAAAAGACTGACGATAGATAGAGGCAAAAAGAATGACGATAGATAGAGGCAAAAAGACTGACGATAGATAGAGGCAAAAAGACTGACGATAGATAGAGGCAAAAAGACTGACGATAGAGGCAAAAAGACTGACGATAGATAGAGGCAAAAAGACTGACGATAGAGGCAGAAAGACTAACGGACTAACGATAGAGGCAGAAAGACTGATGATAGAGACAAAAAGACTGACGATAGAGGCAGAAAGACTAACGGACTAACGATAGAGGCAGAAAGACTAACGGACTAACGATAGACAGAAAGACTGACGATAGATAGAGGCAAAAAGACTGACGATAGATAGAGGCAAAAAGACTGACGATAGAGGCAAAAAGACTGACGATAGAGGCAAAAAGACTGACGATAGAGGCAGAAAGACTAATGGACTAACGATAGAGGCAGAAAGACTGATGATAGATAGAGGCAGAAAGACTGATGATAGAGGCAAAAAGACTGACGATAGATAGAGGCAAAAAGACTGACGATAGATAGAGGCAAAAAGACTGACGATAGATAGAGGCAAAAAGACTGACGATAGATAGAGGCAAAAAGACTGACGATAGATAGAGGCAAAAAGACTAACGGACTAACGATAGAGGCAGAAAGACTGACGATAGAGGCAAAAAGACTGACGATAGAGGCAAAAAGACTGACGATAGATAGAGGCAAAAAGACTGACGATAGATAGAGGCAAAAAGACTGACGATAGAGGCAGAAAGACTAATGGACTAACGATAGAGGCAGAAAGACTGATGATAGATAGAGGCAGAAAGACTGATGATAGAGGCAAAAAGACTGACGATAGATAGAGGCAAAAAGACTGACGATAGATAGAGGCAAAAAGACTGACGATAGATAGAGGCAAAAAGACTGACGATAGATAGAGGCAAAAAGACTGACGATAGATAGAGGCAAAAAGACTGACGATAGAGGCAAAAAGACTGACGATAGAGGCAAAAAGACTGACGATAGATAGAGGCAAAAGACTGACGATAGATAGAGGCAAAAAGACTGACGATAGATAGAGGCAAAAGACTGACGATAGATAGAGGCAAAAAGACTGACGATAGAGGCAAAAAGACTGACGATAGAGGCAAAAAGACTGACGATAGAGGCAAAAAGACTGACGATAGATAGAGGCAAAAAGACTGACGATAGATAGAGGCAAAAAGACTGACGATAGAGGCAAAAAGACTGACGATAGAGGCAAAAAGACTGACGATAGAGGCAAAAAGACTGACGATAGATAGAGGCAAAAAGACTGACGATAGATAGAGGCAAAAAGACTGACGATAGATAGAGGCAAAAAGACTGACGATAGATAGAGGCAAAAAGACTGACGATAGATAGAGGCAAAAAGACTGACGATAGAGGCAAAAAGACTGACGATAGAGGCAAAAAGACTGACGATAGATAGAGGCAAAAAGACTGACGATAGATAGAGGCAAAAAGACTGACGATAGATAGAGGCAAAAAGACTGACGATAGATAGAGGCAAAAAGACTGACGATAGATAGAGGCAAAAAGACTAACGGACTAACGATAGAGGCAGAAAGACTGACGATAGAGGCAAAAAGACTGACGATAGAGGCAAAAAGACTGACGATAGAGGCAGAAAGACTAATGGACTAACGATAGAGGCAGAAAGACTGATGATAGAGGCAAAAAGACTGACGATAGATAGAGGCAAAAAGACTGACGATAGATAGAGGCAAAAAGACTGACGATAGATAGAGGCAAAAAGACTGACGATAGATAGAGGCAAAAAGACTGACGATAGATAGAGGCAAAAAGACTGACGATAGATAGAGGCAAAAAGACTGACGATAGATAGAGGCAAAAAGACTGACGATAGATAGAGGCAGAAAGACTGACGATAGAGGCAGAAAGACTGACGATAGAGGCAGAAAGACTGACGATAGAGGCAGAAAGACTGACGATAGAGGCAGAAAGACTGGCGATAGAGGCAGAAAGACTGACGATAGAGGCAGAAAGACTGACGATAGAGGCAGAAAGACTGACGATAGAGGCAGAAAGACTGACGATAGATAGAGGCAAAAAGACTGACGATAGAGGCAGAAAGACTAACGGACTAACGATAGAGGCAGAAAGACTGACGGACTAACGATAGAGGCAGAAAGACTGACGATAGAGGCAGAAAGACTAACGGACTAACGATAGAGGCAGAAAGACTGACGATAGAGGCAGAAAGACTGACGATAGAGGCAAAAAGACTGACGATAGATAGAGGCAAAAAGACTGACGATAGATAGAGGCAAAAAGACTGACGATAGATAGAGGCAAAAAGACTGACGATAGATAGAGGCAAAAAGACTGACGATAGATAGAGGCAAAAAGACTGACGATAGATAGAGGCAAAAAGACTGACGATAGATAGAGGCAAGAAGACTGACGATAGATAGAGGCAGAAAGACTGACGATGGAGGCAAAAAGACTGACGATAGATAGAGGCAAAAAGACTGACGATAGATAGAGGCAAAAAGACTGACGATAGAGGCAAAAAAGACTGACGATAGATAGAGGCAAAAAAGACTGACGATAGATAGAGGCAAAAAGACTGACGATAGAGGCAGAAAGACTAACGGACTAACGATAGAGGCAGAAAGACTAACGGACTAACGATAGAGGCAGAAAGACTGACGATAGATAGAGGCAGAAAGACTGACGATAGATAGAGGCAAAAAGACTGACGATAGATAGAGGCAAAAAGACTGACGATAGATAGAGGCAAAAAGACTGACGATAGATAGAGGCAAAAAGACTGACGATAGATAGAGGCAAAAAGACTGACGATAGAGGCAAAAAGACTGACGATAGATAGAGGCAAAAAGACTGACGATAGATAGAGGCAAAAAGACTGACGATAGATAGAGGCAAAAAGACTGACGATAGAGGCAAAAAGACTGACGATAGATAGAGGCAAAAAGACTGACGATAGATAGAGGCAAAAAGACTGACGATAGATAGAGGCAAAAAGACTGACGATAGATAGAGGCAGAAAGACTGACGATAGATAGAGGCAGAAAGACTGACGATAGAGGCAGAAAGACTGACGATAGAGGCAGAAAGACTGACGATAGAGGCAGAAAGACTGACGATAGAGGCAGAAAGACTGACGATAGAGACAGAAAGACTGACGATAGAGGCAGAAAGACTGACGATAGAGACAGAAAGACTGACGATAGAGGCAGAAAGACTGACGATAGATAGAGGCAGAAAGACTGACGATAGATAGAGGCAGAAAGACTGACGATAGATAGAGGCAGAAAGACTGACGATAGATAGAGGCAGAAAGACTGACGATAGATAGAGGCAGAAAGACTGACGATAGATAGAGGCAGAAAGACTGACGATAGATAGAGGCAGAAAGACTGACGATAGATAGAGGCAGAAAGACTGACGATAGAGGCAGAAAGACTGACGATAGATAGAGGCAGAAAGACTGACGATAGATAGAGGCAGAAAGACTGACGATAGATAGAGGCAGAAAGACTGACGATAGATAGAGGCAGAAAGACTGACGATAGATAGAGGCAGAAAGACTGACGATAGAGACAAAAAGACTGACGATAGAGGCAGAAAGACTAACGGACTAACGATAGAGGCAGAAAGACTGACGATAGAGACAAAAAGACTGACGATAGAGGCAGAAAGACTAACGGACTAACGATAGAGGCAGAAAGACTGACGATAGAGGCAGAAAGACTGACGATAGAGGCAGAAAGACTGACGATAGAGGCAAAAAGACTGACGATAGATAGAGGCAAAAAGACTGACGATAGATAGAGGCAAAAAGACTGACGATAGAGGCAAAAAGACTGACGATAGAGGCAAAAAGACTGACGATAGAGGCAGAAAGACTAACGGACTAACGATAGAGGCAGAAAGACTGATGATAGAGACAAAAAGACTGACGATAGATAGAGGCAAAAAGACTGACGATAGAGGCAGAAAGACTGACGATAGAGGCAGAAAGACTGACGATAGAGGCAAAAAGACTGACGATAGAAGCAGAAAGACTAACGGACTAACGATAGAGGCAGAAAGACTGACGATAGATAGAGGCAGAAAGACTGACGATAGATAGAGGCAAAAAGACTGACGATAGATAGAGGCAAAAAGAATGACGATAGATAGAGGCAAAAAGACTGACGATAGATAGAGGCAAAAAGACTGACGATAGATAGAGGCAAAAAGAATGACGATAGATAGAGGCAAAAAGAATGACGATAGATAGAGGCAAAAAGACTGACGATAGATAGAGGCAAAAAGACTGACGATAGATAGAGGCAAAAAGACTGACGATAGATAGAGGCAAAAAGACTACTGACGATAGAGGCAAAAAGACTGACGATAGAGGCAAAAAGACTGACGATAGAGGCAGAAAGACTAACGGACTAACGATAGAGGCAGAAAGACTGACGATAGATAGAGGCAAAAAGACTGACGATAGATAGAGGCAAAAAGACTGACGATAGATAGAGGCAAAAAGACTGACGATAGATAGAGGCAAAAAGACTGACGATAGAGGCAAAAAGACTGACGATAGAGGCAAAAAGACTGACGATAGAGGCAAAAAGACTGACGATAGAGGCAGAAAGACTAACGGACTAACGATAGAGGCAGAAAGACTGACGATAGATAGAGGCAGAAAGACTGACGATAGATAGAGGCAAAAAGACTGACGATAGATAGAGGCAAAAAGACTGACGATAGAGGCAAAAAGACTGACGATAGAAGCAGAAAGACTAACGATAGAGGCAGAAAGACTGACGATAGATAGAGGCAGAAAGACTGACGATAGATAGAGGCAAAAAGAATGACGATAGATAGAGGCAAAAAGACTGACGATAGATAGAGGCAAAAAGAATGACGATAAATAGAGGAAAAAAGACTGACGATAGATATAGAGGCAAAAAGACTGACGATAGATAGAGGCAAAAAGACTGACGATAGATAGAGGCAAAAAGACGTGAGATAGAAGAGCAAAAAGACTGACGATAGAGGCAGAAAGACTAACGGACTAACGATAGAGGCAGAAAGACTGATGATAGAGACAAAAAGACTGACGATAGAGCAGAAAGACTAACGGAACTAACGATAGAGGCAGAAAGACTAACGGACTAACGATAGAGGCAGAAAGACTGACGATAGATAGAGGCAAAAAGACTGACGATAGAGATAGAGGCAAAAAAGACTGACGATAGATAGAGGCAAAAAGACTGACGATAGATAGAGGCAAAAAGACTGACGATAGATAGAGGCAAAAAGACTGACGATAGAGGCAAAAAGACTGACGATAGAGGCAAAAAGACTGACGATAGAGGCAGAAAGACTAACGGACTAACGATAGAGGCAGAAAGACTGACGATAGATAGAGGCAGAAAGACTGACGATAGATAGAGGCAAAAAGACTGACGATAGAGGCAAAAAGACTGACGATAGAGGCAAAAAGACTGACGATAGATAGAGGCAAAAAGACTGACGATAGATAGAGGCAAAAAGACTGACGATAGATAGAGGCAAAAAGACTGACGATAGATAGAGGCAAAAAGACTAACGGCTAACGATAGAGGCAGAAAGACTGACGATAGAGGCAAAAAAGACTGACGATAGAGGCAAAAAGACTGACGATAGAGGCAAGACTGACGATAGAGGCAAAAAAGACTGACGATAGATAGAGGCAAAAAGACTGACGATAGATAGAGGCCAAAAGACTGACGATAGAGGCAGAAAAGACCTAATGGACTAACGATAGAGGCAGAAAGACTGATGATAGATAGAGGCAGAAAGACTGATGATAGAGGCAAAAAGACTGACGATAGATAGAGGCAAAAAGACTGACGATAGATAGAGGCAAAAAGACTGACGATAGATAGAGGCAAAAAGACTGACGATAGATAGAGGCAAAAAGACTGACGATAGATAGAGGCAAAAAGACTAACGGACTAACGATAGAGGCAGAAAGACTGACGATAGAGGCAAAAAGACTGACGATAGAGGCAAAAAGACTGACGATAGAGGCAGAAAGACTGACGATAGAGGCAGAAAGACTGACGATAGAGCAAAAAGACTGACGATAGAGGCAGAAAGACTGACGATAGAGGCAGAAAGACTGACGATAGAGGCAGAAAGACTGACGATAGAGGCAGAAAGACTGACGATAGAGGCAGAAAGACTGACGATAGAGGCAGAAAGACTGACGATAGAGGCAGAAAGGACTGACGATAGAGGCAGAAAGACTGACAGAGGCAAAAAGACTGACGATAGATTAGAGGCAGAAAGGACTGACGATAGATAGAGGCAGAAAGACTGACGATAGAGGCAGAAAGACTGACGATAGAGGCAGAAAGACTGACGATAGAGGCAGAAAGACTGACGATAGAGGCAGAAAGACTGACGATAGAGGCAGAAAGACTGACGATAGAGGCAGAAAGACTGACGATAGAGGCAGAAAGACTGACGATAGAGGCAGAAAGACTGACGATAGAGGCAGAAAGACTGACGATAGAGGCAGAAAGACTGACGATAGAGGCAGAAAGACTGACAGAGGCAAAAAGACTGACGATAGATAGAGGCAAAAAGACTGACGATAGATAGAGGCAGAAAGACTGACGATAGATAGAGGCAGAAAGACTGACGATAGAGGCAGAAAGACTGACGATAGAGGCAGAAAGACTGACGATAGAGGCAGAAAGACTGACGATAGAGGCAGAAAGACTGACGATAGAGGCAGAAAGACTGACGATAGAGGCAGAAAGACTGACGATAGAGGCAGAAAGACTGACGATAGAGGCAAAAAGACTGACGATAGAAGCAGAAAGACTAACGGACTAACGATAGAGGCAGAAAGACTGACGATAGATAGAGGCAGAAAGACTGACGATAGATAGAGGCAAAAAGACTGACGATAGATAGAGGCAAAAAGACTGACGATAGATAGAGGCAAAAAGAATGACGATAGATAGAGGCAAAAAGACTGACGATAGATAGAGGCAAAAAGACTGACGATAGATAGAGGCAAAAAGACTGACGATAGAGGCAAAAAGACTGACGATAGATAGAGGCAAAAAGACTGACGATAGAGGCAGAAAGACTAACGGACTAACGATAGAGGCAGAAAGACTGATGATAGAGACAAAAAGACTGACGATAGAGGCAGAAAGACTAACGGACTAACGATAGAGGCAGAAAGACTAACGGACTAACGATAGAGGCAGAAAGACTGACGATAGATAGAGGCAAAAAGACTGACGATAGATAGAGGCAAAAAGACTGACGATAGAGGCAAAAAGACTGACGATAGAGGCAAAAAGACTGACGATAGAGGCAAAAAGACTGACGATAGAGGCAGAAAGACTAATGGACTAACGATAGAGGCAGAAAGACTGATGATAGATAGAGGCAGAAAGACTGATGATAGAGGCAAAAAGACTGACGATAGATAGAGGCAAAAAGACTGACGATAGATAGAGGCAAAAAGACTGACGATAGATAGAGGCAAAAAGACTGACGATAGATAGAGGCAAAAAGACTGACGATAGATAGAGGCAAAAAGACTGAGATAACGAGGCAGAAAGACTAACGGACTATCGTCAGTCTTTCTGCTCTATCGTCAGTCTTTCTGCCTATCGTCAGTCTTTCTGCCTCTATCGTTAGTCTTTCTGCTCTAACGATAGAGGCAGAAAGACTGACGATAGATAGAGGCAGAAAGATGACGATAGAGGCAGAAAGACTGATGATAGAGGCAGAAGACTGACGATAGAGGCAGAAAGACTAACGGACTATCGTCAGTCTTTCTGCCTCCTATCTATCGTCAGTCTTTCTGCCTCTATCTATCGTCAGTCTTTCTGCCTCTATCTATCGTCAGTCTTTCTGCCTCTATCTATCGTCAGTCTTTCTGCCTCTATCTATCGTCAGTCTTTCTGCCTCTATCTATCGTCAGTCTTTCTGCTCTATCTATCGTCAGTCTTTCTGCCTCTATCTATCGTCAGTCTTTCTGCCTCTATCTATCGTCAGTCTTTCTGCCTCTATCTATCGTCAGTCTTTCTGCCTCTATCTATCGTCAGTCTTTCTGCCTCTATCTATCGTCAGTCTTTCTGCCTCTATCTATCGTCAGTCTTTCTGCTCTATCTATCGTCAGTCTTTCTGCCTCTATCTATCGTCAGTCTTTCTGCCTCTATCTATCGTCAGTCTTTCTGCCTCTATCTATCGTCAGTCTTTCTGCCTCTATCGTTAGTCCGTTAGTCTTTCTGCCTCTAACGATAGACGCAGAAAGACTGACGATAGAGGCAGAAAGACTGACGATAGAGGCAGAAAGACTGATGATGAGGCAGAAAGACTGACGATAGAGGCAGAAAGACTAACGGACTATCGTCAGTCTTTCTGCCTCTATCATCAGTCTTTCTGCCTTATCGTCAGTCTTCTGCCTCTATCGTCAGTCTTTCTGCCTCTATCGTCAGTCTTTCTGCCTCTATCGTCAGTCTTTCTGCCTCTATCGTCAGTCTTTCTGCCTCTATCGTCAGTCTTTCTGCCTCCTATCGTCAGTCCGTTAGTCTTTTTGCCTCTATCGTCAGTCTTTTTGCCTCTATTGTCAGTCTTTCTGCCTCCTATCTATCGTTAGTCTTTCTGCCTCTATCGTCAGTCTTTCTGCCTCCTATCGTCAGTCGTTCTGCTCTATCTATCGTCAGTCTTTCTGCCTCCTATCTATCGTCAGTCTTTTTGCCTCTATCTATCGTCAGTCTTTCTGCCTCCTATCTATCGTCAGTCTTTTTGCCTCCTATCTATAGTCAGTTGTTCTGCCTCCTATCTATAGTCAGTCGTTCTGCCTCTATTGTCAGTCGTTCTGCCTATATCGTCAGTCGTTCTGCCTCTATCGTCAGTCGTTCTGCCTCTATCGTCAGTCGTTCTGCCTTATCGTCAGTCGTTCTGCCTCTATCGTCAGTCGTTCTGCCTCTATCGTCAGTCGTTCTGCCTCTATCGTCAGTCGTTCTGCCTCTATCGTCAGTCGTTCTGCCTCTATCGTCAGTCGTTCTGCCTCTATCGTCAGTCGTTCTGCCTCTATCGTCAGTCGTTCTGCCTCCTATCGTCAGTCGTTCTGCTCTATCGTCAGTCGTTCTGCCTCTATCGTCAGTCGTTCTGCTCTATCGTCAGTCGTCTGCCTCCTATCGTCAGTCTTTCTGCCTCTATCGTCAGTCCGTTAGTCTTTTTGCTCAATCATCAGTCTTTTTGCCTCTATCATCAGTCTTTTTGCCTCTATTGTCAATCTTTCTGCCTCCTATCTATCGTCAGTCCGTTAGTCTTTTTGCCTCAATCAGTCTTTGTCTTTTGCTCTATCATCAGTCTTTTTGCCTCTATTGTCAATCTTTCTTCTGCCTCCTATCTATCGTCAGTCTTTTTGCCTCTATCTATCGTCAGTCTTTTTGCCTCTATCTATCGTCAGTCTTTTTGCCTCTATCTATCGTCAGTCTTTTTGCCTCTATCTATCGTCAGTCTTTTTGCCTCTATCTATCGTCAGTCTTTTTGCCTCTATCTATCGTCAGTCTTTTTGCCTCTATCTTCGTCAGTCTTTCTGCCTCTATCGTCAGTCTTTCTGCCTCTATCGTCAGTCTTTCTGCTCTATCGTCAGTCTTTCTGCCTCTATCGTCAGTCTTTCTGCCTCTATCGTCAGTCTTTCTGCCTCTATCGTTAGTCTTTCTGCCTCTACGATAGAGGCAGAAAGACTGACGATAGATAGAGGCAGAAAGACTGACGATAGATAGAGGCAGAAAGACTGACGATAGAGGCAGAAAGACTGATGATAGAGGCAGAAAGACTGACGATAGAGGCAGAAAGACTAACGGACTATCGTCAGTCTTTCTGCCTCTATCGTCAGTCTTTCTGCCTCCTATCTATCGTCAGTCTTTCTGCCTCCTATCTATCGTCAGTCTTTCTGCCTCTATCTATCGTCAGTCTTTCTGCCTCTATCTATCGTCAGTCTTTCTGCCTCTATCTATCGTCAGTCTTTCTGCCTCTATCGTTAGAGGCAGAAAGACTAACGGACTAACGATAGACGCAGAAAGACTGATGATAGAGGCAGAAAGACTGATGATAGAGGCAGAAGACTGACGATAGAGCAGAAAGACTAACGGACTATCGTCAGTCTTTCTGCTCTATCATCAGTCTTTTTGCCTCTATCGTCAGTCCGTTAGTCTTTTTGCCTCTATCGTCAGTCTTTTTGCCTCTATCGTCAGTCTTTTTGCCTCTATCGTCAGTCTTTTTGCCTCTATCGTCAGTCTTTCTGCCTCTATCGTCAGTCTTTCTGCCTCTATCGTCAGTCTTTCTGCCTCTATCGTCAGTCTTTCTGCCTCTATCGTCAGTCTTTCTGCCTCCTATCTATCGTTAGTCTTTCTGCCTCTATCGTCAGTCTTTCTGCCTCCTATCGTCAGTCGTTCTGCCTCCTATCGTCAGTCTTTTTGCCTCTATCGTCAGTCTTTTCGCCTCCTATCTATCGTCAGTCTTTTTGCCTCTTATCTATAGTCAGTCGTTCTGCCTCTATTGTCAGTCGTTCTGCCTCTATCGTCAGTCGTTCTGCCTCTATCGTCAGTCGTTCTGCCTCTATCGTCAGTCGTTCTGCCTCTATCGTCAGTCGTTCTGCCTCTATCGTCAGTCGTTCTGCCTCTATCGTCAGTCGTTCTGCCTCTATCGTCAGTCGTTCTGCCTCTATCGTCAGTCGTTCTGCCTCTATCGTCAGTCGTTCTGCCTCTATCGTCAGTCGTTCTGCCTCTATCGTCAGTCGTTCTGCCTCTATCGTCAGTCGTTCTGCCTCCTATCGTCAGTCGTTCTGCCTCCTATCGTCAGTCTTTCTGCCTCCTATCGTCAGTCTTTTTGCCTCTATCATCAGTTAGTCTTTCTGCCTCCTATCGTCAGTCCGTTAGTCTTTTTGCCTCAATCATCAGTCTTTTTGCCTCTATCATCAGTCTTTTTGCCTCTATTGTCAATCTTTCTGCCTCCTATCTATCGTCAGTCCGTTAGTCTTTTTGCCTCTAACGTCAGTCTTTTTGCCTCTATTGTCAATCTTTCTGCCTCCTATCTATCGTCAGTCTTTTTGCCTCTATCTATCGTCAGTCTTTTTGCCTCTATCTATCGTCAGTCTTTTTGCTCTATCTATCGTCAGTCTTTTTGCCTCTATCTATCGTCAGTCTTTTTGCCTCTATCTATCGTCAGTCTTTTTGCCTCTATCTATCGTCAGTCTTTTTGCCTCTATCTATCGTCAGTCTTTTTGCCTCTATCTATCGTCAGTCTTTTTGCCTCTATCTATCGTCAGTCTTTTTGCCTCTATCTATCGTCAGTCTTTTTGCCTCTATCTATCGTCAGTCTTTTTGCCTCTATCTATCGTCAGTCTTTTTGCCTCTATCTATCGTCAGTCTTTTTGCCTCTATCTATCGTCAGTCTTTTTGCCTCTATCTATCGTCAGTCTCTTTTGCCTCTATCTATCGTCAGTCTTTTTGCCTCTATCTATCGTCAGTCTTTTTGCCTCTATCTATCGTCAGTCTTTTTGCCTCTATCTATCGTCAGTCTTTTTGCCTCTATCTATCGTCAGTCTTTTTGCCTCTATCTATCGTCAGTCTTTTTGCCTCTATCTATCGTCAGTCTTTTTGCCTCTATCTATCGTCAGTCTTTTTGCCTCTATCTATCGTCAGTCTTTTTGCCTCTATCTATCGTCAGTCTTTTTGCCTCTATCTATCGTCAGTCTTTCTGCCTCTATCGTCAGTCTTTCTGCCTCTATCGTTAGTCTTTCTGCCTCTAACGATAGAGGCAGAAAGACTGACGATAGATAGAGGCAGAAAGACTGACGATAGAGGCAGAAAGACTGATGATAGAGGCAGAAAGACTGACGATAGAGGCAGAAAGACTAACGGACTATCGTCAGTCTTTCTGCCTCTATCGTCAGTCTTTCTGCCTCTATCTATCGTCAGTCTTTCTGCCTCTATCTATCGTCAGTCTTTCTGCCTCTATCTATCGTCAGTCTTTCTGCCTCTATCGTTAGAGGCAGAAAGACTAACGGACTAACGATAGACGCAGAAAGACTGACGATAGAGGCAGAAAGACTGACGATAGAGGCAGAAAGACTGACGATAGAGGCAGAAAGACTGACGATAGAGGCAGAAAGACTAACGGACTATCGTCAGTCTTTCTGCCTCTATCGTCAGTCTTTCTGCCTCTATCTATCGTCAGTCTTTCTGCCTCTATCTATCGTCAGTCTTTTTGCCTCTATCTATCGTCAGTCTTTTTGCCTCTATCTATCGTCAGTCTTTTTGCCTCTATCTATCGTCAGTCTTTTTGCCTCTATCTATCGTCAGTCTTTTTGCCTCTATCTATCGTCAGTCTTTTTGCCTCTATCTATCGTCAGTCTTCTGCCTCTATCTATCTTCATTCTTTTTGCCTCTATCTATCGTCAGTCTTTTTGCCTCTATCTATCGTCAGTCTTTCTGCCTCTATCTATCGTCAGTCTTTCTGCCTCTATCTATCGTCAGTCTTTCTGCCTCTATCTATCGTCAGTCTTTCTGCCTCTATCGTCAGTCTTTCTGCCTCTATCGTCAGTCTTTCTGCCTCTATCTATCGTCAGTCCATTAGTCTTTCTGCCTCTATCTATCGTTAGTCCATTAGTCTTTCTGCCTCTATCGTCAGTCTTTCTGCCTCTATCGTCAGTCTTTCTGCCTCTATCGTCAGTCTTTCTGCCTCTATCGTCAGTCTTTCTGCCTCTATCGTCAGTCTTTCTGCCTCTATCGTCAGTCTTTCTGCCTCTATCGTCAGTCTTTCTGCCTCTATCGTCAGTCTTTCTGCCTCTATCGTCAGTCTTTCTGCCTCTATCGTCAGTCTTTCTGCCTCTATCGTCAGTCTTTCTGCCTCTATCGTCAGTCTTTCTGCCTCTATCTATCGTCAGTCTTTCTGCCTCTATCTATCGTCAGTCTTTCTGCCTCTATCTATCGTCAGTCTTTCTGCCTCTATCTATCGTCAGTCTTTCTGCCTCTATCTATCGTCAGTCTTTCTGCCTCTATCGTCAGTCTTTCTGCCTCTATCTATCGTCAGTCTTTCTGCCTCTATCGTCAGTCTTTCTGCCTCTATCGTCAGTCTTTCTGCCTCTATCGTCAGTCTTTCTGCCTCTATCGTCAGTCTTTCTGCCTCTATCGTCAGTCTTTCTGCCTCTATCGTCAGTCTTTCTGCCTCTATCGTCAGTCTTTCTGCCTCTATCGTCAGTCTTTCTGCCTCTATCGTCAGTCTTTCTGCCTCTATCGTCAGTCTTTCTGCCTCTATCGTCAGTCGTTCTGCCTCTATCGTCAGTCGTTCTGCCTCTATCGTCAGTCGTTCTGCCTCTATCGTCAGTCGTTCTGCCTCTATCGTCAGTCGTTCTGCCTCTATCGTCAGTCGTTCTGCCTCCTATCGTCAGTCGTTCTGCCTCCTATCGTCAGTCGTTCTGCCTCCTATCGTCAGTCGTTCTGCCTCCTATCGTCAGTCGTTCTGCCTCCTATCGTCAGTCGTTCTGCCTCCTATCGTCAGTCTTTCTGCGTCCTATCGTCAGTCTTTCTGCCTCCTATCGTCAGTCTTTTTGCCTCTATCGTCAGTTAGTCTTTCTGCCTCCTATCGTCAGTCCGTTAGTCTTTTTGCCTCAATCATCAGTCTTTTTGCCTCTATTGTCAATCTTTCTGCCTCCTATCTATCGTCAGTCTTTCTGCCTCCTTCGTCAGTTAGTCTTTCTGCCTCCTTCGTCAGTCTTTCTGCCTCCTTCGTCAGTCTTTCTGCCTCTATCGTCAGTCGTTCTGCCTCCTATCGTCAGTCGTTCTGCCTCCTATCGTCAGTCGTTCTGCCTCCTATCGTCAGTCTTTCTGCGTCCTATCGTCAGTCTTTCTGCCTCCTATCGTCAGTCTTTTTGCCTCTATCGTCAGTTAGTCTTTCTGCCTCCTATCGTCAGTCCGTTAGTCTTTTTGCCTCAATCATCAGTCTTTTTGCCTCTATTGTCAATCTTTCTGCCTCCTATCTATCGTCAGTCTTTCTGCCTCCTTCGTCAGTTAGTCTTTCTGCCTCCTTCGTCAGTTAGTCTTTCTGTCTCCTTCGTCAGTTAGTCTTTCTGCCTCCTATCTATCGTCAGTCTTTCTGCCTCCTATCTATCGTCAGTCTTTCTGCCTCCTATCTATCGTCAGTCTTTCTGCCTCCTATCTATCGTCAGTCTTTCTGCCTCCTATCGTCAGTCTTTCTGCCTCCTATCGTCAGTCTTTCTGCCTCCTATCTATCGTCAGTCTTTCTGCCTCCTATCTATCGTCAGTCTTTCTGCCTCCTATCTATCGTCAGTCTTTCTGCCTCCTATCTATTGTCAGTATTTTTGCCTCCATCTATCGTCAGTCTTTTAGCCTCCATCTATCGTCAGTCTTTTAGCCTCCATCTATCGTCAGTCTTTTTGCCTCCATCGATCGTCAGTCTTTTTGCCTCCATCGATCGTCAGTCAGTCTTTTCTTTTTCTATCCTTGTATCAGTTCAGCTATTTTCTATATCTCGCTTTTATCCTTTGTTTATTCAATGTATCCTTATTATATAATAAAATTCTACTTTGTTTCTATTCTAAAACCGCCTCAGTCTCTGTGTTGCTGCACATTGGGCTCAAACCCTCTTACTCCCTGACACAGCATCACAACGCTGCAACGGACGCCGGCAAGCACGTCAGTACAGGTGCACATAGCGCACGCGTCTGACGCCAGCCTAAAACGTTCAGCAGATCCTTGGTGGTATAGTGGATAATTCTTTATTGTAATGCTAGTCCTTCCAATACTAAAATCATTCAGTGTGGCAGCTAAACTCCTTCCAAATGTATGTTACAGAACCACAGGATGATTGACTACTGTGAACATCTATGTTTGATTTAGCAAATTAACATTCGCTTCTTGCTGAAGATGCTCCATAGATCTCATCTTCCATTTGAAAGGATGACATAGATAAACAATGTCTGCACATCTGACTTGGTTTCCTTTCTAGCCGCTAGCTTAAACAAATTAAACATTTGCACAGGGCCTGTGTCAGAGACAGGAGGCTTTAGGCCGTCACAGAGAAGGTTTCCAATATTCCAAGTAAACACTAACCAGATGAGAACAATCCGATTTAACTTGCAAAATGAATCTGTCGCTAGGCAGTTATATTCCCTATGTCTGTGCTTAGATCTGCATGAAGTCAATATTTAACTGCTAGGTGACTCATTAGGAGTGAAAGCCATGGTGAGATGTGCTTGGGAACAAAAAGAACACTTCTTTCTTTCAATTTCTGACATTATAAAATCGGTTTAGGAAAGACAGCCGGAACTGATATAGGGAAAAACATACCTTTACAATTAACCAATGTCTTTTCAATAGGGCATTACATAATAAAGACATTACATTCCAAAGTTTTATTGCCTCCCCAATCATTAAATTTAAACTGCGCCTTGAAAACACTGGATCCCTTGCATTTGGCATGCATCCAGGGCTGCCATCAGATATCTTGGGGCCTCTTACTGAACCACTGCTCGGGCCCCCTTCGCTCAACTGGTTATTTCCATAAACTAATTAAAGATTAAAACATTTTGCCTCACGGTTTGCCCACGCGATCCCTTCATGCTTCGGGATTTATGCCCCTTGGCCCTACTCCCACTTTAGGTTGATAACAGTAAGGGCAAAATAGACGAGTACCAGCGGTCCGACTCTCGTGGCGACGGGAATGGACCGGAGACTCATAGCTGACTGTTGAATTTCTCATACGGCAAGGTGTACGCTTACGTACATCCGGTCTACTTGGCCTTTGGCCTCTATCTTTGTATTTGTATTTGTTGTACTCTTATCTCATCTTTGATGATTGTATCTACTTTACCTTTACTTGTTATTTCCTGTGATAATAATAAAACTTTGAATTTCAAAAAAAAAAACATTTTGCCTCGTCTTCTGTTAAGCGTATTTTACAGGGAGTGGGCTAAATCCCTGATGGATAAAATGTGTTTCCTGGTGGGAGAGTGTTTACTCTGCACCTCTGCCTGGTGCAGACCATACTAATCGCTCAGTGATTAGGAAGATTACGGTTATTGGCCCCTGATGCTGCGGCCCACCTGAAATTTCCTGGTATCCCAATTGGTCAGTCCTGGGTGGAATGGAGGTGCCCTTACATCTGAGACACTTCAAGTTACACAGCGTTTGGTAAGGGCCAGGGCCCCTCTGAATCACAGGGCTCTTGAACATATCATGGGCTGTCACCCCGATGGCTGCCCTACAGGTATCCATACTGGAGCACAATGATAGACAAACTACATTCTCACATACCTACAAGCATTGCCAAGCAAAAGGGTAGGTTATATTGCGAGGGATTCACTGCACTGTTTTACCAACTAAAGCTGAAGCTATGCTGAGACTTAGCGATATTTTGACACAACTGGTTATGGCACAAATCGGGAGGTTTATTCACATTCACCGGAAAGAGGTATAACAGCACAAATCAGGAACACAGCGGGGAAACGCCAACCTGTGTTTTGAAGGGGAAAACAGGAATAAGGCAATGACAAACAAGACAAGCTTTGGCAGCAGAAAGTTATACAAACACAAAGTACAGGTAACACCATGAACCGATGATGTCCAGGTATTAATGAAAGGGAGCGACTTTCTTAAATAGGAAAGTCCAGACAACAGCAGGACTGTTACGGTGGCGGTACCACCAGGCACGCGCCAAGGTGAGGCCCTGGTTCCTGAGAGAAGCCCCTATGTGCAGAGATGCACTGTAAACTGCAAGGACAGGTGAAAGCAACACAGGGTTAACTAAAGACCTCTGTACGGCAATAACAAAGATTCCCTGCACTGAAAGGCCGGTCTTTAGGATAGCTGGATCTACTCTAAAAGGAAAGTATTACCTTGAAGCCGTACAGAGTCTTTTGTTGTATGCAGATGACAGGGTTTCTTGGAAATGGTACAGACAAGGAATATACTTTAGAGTACTCCCAGAGGAAAGCCAAATGTCATAACCAGAGAGAGTAGTACGTCATACAGGAATCAGAACCAGAAGGGTAGTCAGCCAAGCCAAAATCGGTAACCAGGGAATCAGAATAGAACATAAACAGCAAACCAAAATACAGCAATAGACAGAACTAAATACACAGAAGGAACTGAAAAACTTGAACAGAATAACAGAGGCATAAACTGAACAAGGATAAACAAACGGAGGATAACAGGAACACAGCATGGAGCTCTCAGGACACAACTAGCAAGGAGACCAGGCAAAGTAAAATGACCCAGCAATGTACCATAGGTACATTGCTGGGTCATTTTACTTTGCCTGGTCTCCTTGCTAGTTGTGTCCTGAAAGCTATAGGTACATTGCTCTAATATAGGCAGGGGAATCAAGGCAAGGATCAACAGATGAGCAGCACACAGAACACCAATTAACCCCTGGGTAGCCACCCAGGAATTGGCAGCAACAGAAACACAAGGGAAAAACACAATATACAAATACAGAGGGCAGGGAGACAGGGTTGCCAGCATGGAACGTAACAAGGACTGGATTTTGAAACACTTAAGGATTCCTTCAGGCTGGACTGGTGGGAAACATGGACTGGAACATAGCAGGGAATTGCTGCCAGGGTTATGTTACAACAGGAGCAGCTCTGGCATGGGCTCTTTTTTGGACCTCACATGCTCTCAGGTATGGATCCTGTCACGCTCTTCCCTATATTTCTAGGATTAAAGTGTACCTGTCATGCTACGCACAAGGTATAGCCATTCTAAACAGTATAAAAAACTAGCTAAATATTTTGTTAGCATAACTCCTACCAAAGGCTCGATTTAATTCCGCTGATCGCTGAACTATACAGATTTTTGTACTGCAATTTGGAGGATTTAATTAAGGGCATTTGATTCCTGAAAAAAACTTGACTCCATTATTGGAACCTGTGCTTATTCTTGCTACTGGAAGTTTAGGCTTTTTAGTCTAAATTTAGCGATTGAGTTTATCGGTATGTCAATTTTCAAAAAAAAATTCATGTGCTGAAAAGGATTGATAAATGGATGTACAAAACACTAAAAAGCAATAAACTAACTGCGATAAACTCAGTCCATATAATTATATCTATATAAGTATATTTTATTGTCTGCCGCTTTATAAACAAGTACATTTTATTTATTTTATCCCAGTTGTTTTACTGAAGTCATTTTATCGGTTTATAGTATGTTCAGCGCTATACAGGATTTACATTTTGGGTTTTCTCGGTGTTCCCGCCTGACTGTCCATTTAACAACAATAAAATCAAGCCCAAGTTGTATAGTTTCCATTAAAACAAATAATTTATATCAACCCTTGACCTCTATACCAGTTTCGGTATTGGCCGCTTTACTAAAGACGCCGCAGTTTTTGCAAGGAATTAATTTAGAGGTGAGAAACAAGATAGTCCTCTTTCTGGCTCTCCTTTTAACCTTCACAGCCACATTCTGTAGTAGATCTGATTATCCCTAGTGTTTTACAACAGTACAAGAGCTACTCTCTTCGATAGAGGATTACAGGAATAATGCGACACATCTCTCCCCATTCTGGCAATGAAGCCAACCTGTTGGCATTATAAGGGAGGTATATTCTGCTCCTCGAAAAGTTACTTTGCTTCCTAAGCATGTTCAGGGAGATAAAAGACTGACGTAATGGAATAGGTATTGGAAGGTGGATGTCAAACTTAACATCATAGCAGCAACAGTGATTAAGACAACAAAGTAACTATTAATATGTAATATGCAATAAATTCTGAATTTTCTCCTTAACATAAATATTTACAATAAAACTGAATATTTAATTACCAGTTGACATTAGGTAATTATCATGGATTTGGGTAGAACGCAATTTACACAAAACAAACTATACACATACTACATGCAAGAGCTTTACAATGGCCGTAGGTTTGTTCTCAGTGAAGAAAAAAATAAATGTATAGTATTGCATAGGCAGAACAATTAAATCCTATTGTGCTATTCGCCAAGAGTTGGCCCAAGCACTGGAAAACACCAGTGTTTTGTGAATATTTCCTTTACTGAATAACCCTGATAGTGGCATGTTGCTTGGTCGCTACAGATCTATCGCTTAAAAAACACTATCCTTCTTAAGAATATGGAACTTTACCTGACTTCCCAATTCGGCAAATAGAGGATGAGAGGAATTAGTTGTAAACCATGAAGGCGAATCTTAGAGTGAATGGTTTACAAATAATTTATAATATCCAAAAACTAGGAATAAAAAAAAT
>RXON01005048.1:0-35027 GCA_009667805.1 Leptobrachium leishanense
TTGATTTGAATATGCTATAGTCACTGAGATGTATCAAAAAGAGACTTGGAAAAAAAAAGGGGGGGGCACACATACAGATGTATTAGGAGACAGCGTTTGTGTATACGCCGGGTAGGTGGGAAAGTCAAGTGACAGTGGTCTAATAAGATAGAAAAACAACAACCAACCCGCTATAAAAAAAGATAACGAGTGTTGAACTAAAACTCGTATATAAAATTATGCCAATCAAACGGTCATGCAGCATTAAGGTGGATAAGGTGATGAAGGGTTTGATACAGGGCAATAGTGGGGATATATATATTGTGTTCTATTTTGAGAACACTTTTGGTTGAGGAATCTGTATGGGTTAAGTAGCCTGGAGAACATAATAATAATAAGAAAACAAGGCTGTATATTAGATAGTAATATATGGTTTATAGGACTTTATAATCCAACATTAAATTATAGGGATGAATTTGATTTCCCAACATGGTCACCGATTGCAATAAACATGCAGCTGGAATCTAACATGCAATGAGAAGGGACATATGTATATATGTACTTTATGATATAAGGGGGTCAAAATAGTCTATGTATAAACCACTTTCTGTTGTAGAATGAAAATCTACCATGATTCCAAAAAATGAATAAATATACCCGTAGTTGATATAAAGGGTATAGAGGATAGAAGTTGTGCTAATATCGCCGCTTTGTAGTACGCAGTGATATTCAAAAAACCCAAGCCCCCCCTACGCCTAGGCGCGGTTACAATGGAGGCCGAAATGCACGGCGGTTTCCCCTTCCAGATGTGTGCATAAATCATCTTTTGTATCCAAAGTAACATATGTGCCGGTATAAAGACTGGGATATTTCTAAAAAAATAAAAGAATCTGGGGCAGAACACACATCTTCAGGGCCACCATGCGACCCATCCAGGAAACCTCCAAAGAGTGCCAGGATGTCAGCCGGGATGAGATAGAGGTCAGGAGGGGAGTATAATTTTGCTTAAGAATAGAACCCCTGGATTTAGTAAGTGAAATTCCTAAATATTTTAAAGAGGTCGTTCTCCATTCGAAGGGGTACAGGGCACGCAATAAGGATAGGGAGGGGTTAGCTACATGCAAGGGTAGCGCTTGCGTCTTGCTCACGTTATTTTTATAGTAAGAAACCTGGCCGTAGGAGTCAAGCAAGATAATTAAAAAGAGGGTAAGGAGGTGTCTGGAGAGGTCAGAAATACCAAAATATCATCAGCGAACAGCGCCAATTTGTGGACCCCATCCGGGGTAGCTATGCCAGAAATAGAGGGGTCATGCTTAATACGCGAGGCCAGGGACTCTAGTGCTAAAACAAAAATCAGAGGGGAGAGAGGGCATCCCTGTCTGGTACCATTGGTAATTGCAAAGGAGGACAGAAACCCAGAAGCCAGGACTGTCGCTGTAAGGGGAGGAATATAGGCCCATTATACTATTAATGAAAGGAGTGGGGAAGCCAAATGACTCCAAGGCCATACACATATAGCCCCAGTGCAGGCGGTCCAATGCCTTTTCGGCATCCAGTGCTAAGGCTAGTGGCACACGAGCGTTTTGAGAGAATGGAAGGAACGTCCGTGAAAGTGGGCGTTCCTTCCACTCTCTGCGCTCAGCGTACAAAGCGCGATCCTCCTATGGAGAATCGCGCTTTGTATCCTGTCAGCGTCAGTTTAGCTTTTTGACGGGGAGGGCTTTTTCACGTCCGGTGGATGGCCTTCCCCGTCAAAAACGCACGGAAGTGCGGGCGCACATGAGCTGTAAATATGCTCGTGTGCCGGGGGCCTTCAAGAATCCCAGGGGTATTGGTTCTATAGGCGATATCAATTATATTATAGAAGCGTCGGGTATTGTCACAAGTTTGTCTCCCTGGGATAAAACAAGTCTGTTCCGCAGATATCAGAGAGGGAAGCATAGGAGCTATCCTGGAAGCCAATAGTTTGGCATACAATTTAGTATCTACATTCAACAGTGAGATGGGAAGGAAATTAGCGCAGCTCGTTGGAGGCTTGCCAGGTTTGGGTAAAGTGACAATAGTGGCCTGGAGCATTTCTGGGGGCATTACACCTGCGATTTTAATATAGTTAAAGAATCTCGTGAGGGTTGGTATAAGAGTCGTAGCGAAAGTCTGGTAGTATAAATTAGAAAATCCGTCTGGGCCAGGGGCCTTATTCTTGGGGAGATTTTTGATTGCCTTGTGCACCTCCTCGTCCGTGAAGGGAGCAAGGAGGACCGCCACCTGCGATCTAGACAAAGAGGGGAGGTCAGCCCCTTGAAGGAACTGAGCTATCTCCTCTGGGTCTGGCGTATGAGTCATTGGATCGCTCCCCAAATTATATAATGAAGCGTAATAGTCTGGGTTGTAAATCCTGTCCCCCCCCCCTTTATCCAGTAGGTGAGGTATTTTAGTTTGGAGGCGTTTGGATTTTAACTGGGATGCCAGTAAGAGTCCTGCTTTATTACCCTGAGTGTAATGGGCATAATTCAAACGACGTATGGCTCGCTCAGAGGACCGAATGTTGAGGTGAGTTAAGTCTCGCCGAATGGACGTCATTTGGGATAAAAGGTCAGGTGAAGGGCAGATTTTATGTCGGGATTCTAAAATGGAGAGTTGACCCTGCAAAGAAGCTACTTGAAGACCCTTTTCCTTTTAGCCCCACTTTGAATCAGATGGCCCCGCATCACAGCCTTATGTGCTAACCACACCGAGGAGATGGCCACCTCCTCTGTAACATTCAGTTCAAAGTACTCCTGCATCACCTTAGAGATATCAGTCACGTCAACATCACTCACAATTAGGGAATCATTTAGTCTCCAAGCTCCCATACCCCTGGCCGGATAGTCGGCTTCGAAATCAATCTTTAAAGGAGTATGATCGGACCAGGTTATGGAACAGATATGGGCAGCCAGGAGTCGAGGGGCAGTGGAGTCATGTACCAAACATAGATCAATGCGACTATAGGACGAGTGAACTAGGGAGAAAAACGTATAGTCCCTGGTGGAGGGATTGCACAGTCTCCACGTGTCATAGAGGTCAGAGGAGTGCATAAACTCACGTAACTGGCGGCTAGAAGGCTGCGGTTTACTAGGTACGTCTCGGGTCTTGCCCGGATGTGTATCGACTGACGGGTCAGGAGTGCAGTTAAAAATCGCGCACAGGGTGGGGGGGGGGCGGAGTTAACTGCCGAGACGAGAGGTCGTGTGAAACCGGGCTCCGCTGAGTTTTTGACTTATTTGATACTATCCCGGCTGCCATCAGCCCTCTACGGGACCCCGACTCTGCGGGGGACTGCTGGTGACACCCCGGAGATACGTTGGTGAAAACAGCTGACTTTGCGGAGCCTCACAGCTCTAAAACTCTGATTGCGGCCTACTCCGGTCGGCCATTTTGGAGCCGCGTGTTTTCCTCTCTTTACCCGGGGGTGACTCCCTGACCTCCGTCTTTGGATACCCGGCACCCAAGATGGGTAAGAAGTCCACCAGGAAGTTGGGCCAAGCGGAGAGTTCGAGTCAGCGAGACATACGAGACGCTATGGGCAGGGGACCCGCTGACCGGGTTGCGGCCCCCTCCCCCGCCATGCTATCTGGCTATGGGTCCTCGGATGATGGGGAATATTACTGGCCCTCTGACAGCCTAGACAACATGCAGATGCTCTCCTCGCAACATTTGAAGCCAGCTGGCACAGCTGCGAGGAAGTGGGCGCAGGTGAAGCACCGGGCTTTGGCGGAGACGTGGCAGGGACGCTGCCGAATGCAGCGCTGGCCCATATGCGAGAGGGTTCTGGGGAGGAATATGCACCCTCGTCGCCGGTCTCTAGCTCCTTGTCCGCGAAGGATATGGCACCTAGAAAACACGCTACTCCTGGTCCCAGGCAGGATTTTATGGCACCCCCCTTGCAGACTGGCATCCCTGACCCTTGTGCCATCGAGGGTGATGATACCCTCCCATCGACGAAGGGCGACCTGCGTCGATTTATGGATGAGATGCGTTCTGTGTGGCGAACGGAGGTAACAGGAATGAGGGCCGAAGTGGCGGAGGTCCACGCCAAGGTGTTGGAGGTGAAGACGCAATCGGATGAGGTGGCGAAACGGCAGACCGATCTCTCGACGGACGTAGTAGAGCTTAGGTCTCAAGTTGCTCTCCTATCCCGATCTGTGGAGGCGCTTGAGGCTCGGCACCGCCGGCGAAATCTCTGAATCCGGGGTGTTCCTGAGTCCGTTCCTCTCACCGAACTCTTACCATACGTGAATCGTCTGGGGAATCAGGTCTTGAGCTCAATGCCAGGTTCGTCGGCGCTGTTTGTTTCGGTGTATCGTATACGGAAGGCCGCGACAGCTCCCCACGAGGTCTCCAGAGACGTCATAGCGTTGACCGTGGACGTTTCTACACTGGAGAATCTTATGTCAGCCCCGGGAGCGAGACAGGCCGTGCAGTTCGAAGGGCTAAAGCTGATGATGTTTTGCGACCTTCCCTTTGCGACGCTGTTGGCCCGCCGTAGATACTGGGAGGTGACGAGCCATCTCCGTTCCAGGGGAGTCCGATACCGGTGGGGACAGGCGGGATCCCTAGAAGTGACCCACGGGAATGTACCGTGCTCCATCAGTGACCCTGACACAGCATGGTCCCGTCTGTCTGCGGTGGGACTTTCTCGTGAGGTGGGGGGAGGACAGTCCAGGCTGAATGTACGTGTGAGGTGTTTTTTTTTTGTCCCCCCCCAATCCCTTTGTTTGAACCGGTATCCCTTGGTTGCCATTTCCGAATGGCCTCCGACCACCCGGGCCAGGTGCCACCTTCCTCCCCAGCCCTCTTGCGATCATTTTATGGTGGCGACCGGGTTCTGGGGACGGCACGATTTTGGCCTTCCCTTTTTCTCCTATGCCCTATTTATATTGGGCCCCCCTTTCCCTCTTCTCCCCCCCTTTCACACGTTGAGTTGTCTGACACCCCCCCCCCCGCATGCTGGTTAATGATATCTAGAGACTTTATTTTTTCATTTTTGTCTGAGATCTGATTCTTTGGGTCCATTTAAATGCTAGCTGTGAAACTCTTCAGATGTCTTTTTTGGACGTCTGATGATACTAATGTCGGTATTATGGATCTATGTAGTCTACACACTTGCTTGATGGTCTGCTGTCACACGTTGGCCCTGCGAGGCCACAATGCTATTGTTGACTGTTATTGTTAATGCGGTCTTTCAAAATAAATACAAAAAAAATCGCCGCACAGTAAAAAGGTTCCCTCTGCAATCTCCTTAATCTTACTATACGCCTTTTTTAAGAAACAGATTGGATTATCATTAGGCAAGTACAGGTTGGCAATAGTAATTGGTAATTCATTCATTAGTTCCCACCAAGATCAAAAGGCATCCCAGTGGGTCAGCATATTGAGTCAGGCACTTGAAAGCCCAGTCCTTCTGAAAAAGGATTGAGAAGCCTTTGGACTTCGTCTGGGCAGTAGAATGAAACGAAACTGGTTAAATAGCAGATTTCAAATGCGGGGTACATGAACTGCAAAGATGCGTTTCCTGCAAGCAGACTATCGCCGGCTTAACCTTGTGAAGATCACGAAACAAAGCATGACGTTTGTGTGGAACATTCAGCCCCCTAACATTCATCGAAAAAACCCAGACCTGGGGTTTCAAATAACCCTACAACATCCAGTTATGGTAGACCTAAAATGAAGATTAGAGGGGGAGAAGTCAGGGAAATATGGCGGCCATAGTCTCGAGAGCATAACAACATACAAAAAAGGAAAAAAAAACTAAAGGAGAAAAAAAAAAGGAAAAACCAAAGTAAACCACACTGCATTACAAGGATACAGCAAAACAGAGTCATACCACAGAGGCAAAAAAAATTGTATCAAAACAAGAAAGTCCAGGAAGACTCCAAAAGGGTGACAAGAGGATGAAGTGCTACTCATTGCTCAGCCCAGCGCGAGCACACAAAGCTAACAAGCAGAGGGTCCCAAGGCACATAAGGAAACCACAAAAGCTGTAGGTGTGTCAGGGAGGCATTAGGGATCAAGTGTGTCCCCTATCCAACTGGAGCTGGAACACGCATATTTAGAGATACCAACATGAACGAAGAACATGAAAACCTTCCCACGAGCACAAGCAGAGGTGAGATCCTCAAAAAGGGAAAAAGATTTGTCACTTAGGCCGGATTCTGTGCCATTCCGGGGATACTTTGATCGGTGATGAAAAGAGGCTCGCGTGGGGGTGAGAAGTCAGACAGAATATTCCACTCCTTCAGGAATTGTAATCCAGTGTTGATATCAGGGATAACATGTAGGGTTCCATCTCTCCACACCAAAAGCTTCGTGGGGAAACCCCATCTGTACGCCAGCTTGTGATTACGAAGGAGCTTCGTGAGCGAGGAGAATTTGCAGCGTTTGGACATGGTCACCGCCGAGAGGTCAGCAAAAAAGGAGATGGAGGCATAAGGGGCAGGCAACGGCATGGATTTGCGGGACGCGGACATCAAGGCCTCCTTGATCTGAAAGAAATGGACCCGCACGATAACATCACGGGCCTCTGATGAGGGCAGGTTTTTTGCCCGTGGTAGACGGTGTGCCCGATTCAACAGCAGGTCTTGCGGTGTAATATCAGGCAGCAGAACTTGAAATAGCTCCAAGAGGCATGGTTGTAAATCCACCAACGTGACTGCTTCTGCAACACCTCTAATCCTGATGTTATTGCGCCGTTAGCGATCTTCAATATCAGTCATTTTAAGTGCCAAGGAGTCATGGGCCGCTTGCAAGGCCTGATGCCTATCCACCAGATTATTATGGGCGAGGCATAAATCATCTTCCTTCGTTTCCAACGCATCTGTACGCTCACCCAAATCTTGGACGTCACGACTCAGCTCCTGCAGCGCACCTTTAATATCTGCATGTATAGTCGTGCGCAGGTCCTGCAACATTGCATGTAATCTACTCTCCGACGGAGGTAAGGAGTCAGACAGTGGAAGCCGGGCTGAGGCGTCCACATCTGGGTCTGGAGAAATCTCACGCTGTGGGGAGCCGCCATCTTGGGCCTCCTTTCCGCACGGATTGTGGCGGTTCTATCGCTCGTTGATCCTTGGGAGGTGCCATCGTGGGTGCAGAGGATGTTCCCCCACCTAATAGAGCCGAGAGAGTGCCTCGGGGTACCCCTCACAAGCCGCAGGTTTGTAAAAATCAGCGCCAGCCGCGGGAGTTACTCCATCATGCGACCGCACGCTGCAACGTCCGGACACGCCCCCCTCATGCGCTGTTTTTTTATTGGTTTTTACTTACCTTTTTCTCCCTCGCCACGCACAGCTCTTCCTCTTCAGTCCCAAGAGTGCAAAACCCGGAGGTCTGAGCTTTTCTATGCAACTTGCGCCACTTAGGCAAATTGTGTGGTCTAAGGCACATAAACCGACAACACTAATAGGCCAATGCAAGTCCCGTAGCGCTTGCGCACAACGATAGGAGTCACAATCCGAATATCCCATTACAAGGAAAACCATGCATAAACAAAACCTCTTACTACTGGTGACCCTAATTCTCAATGATCTCTGAGCTAAACCTAGTGTAATCCCCTGAGAACCAAATACAGAAAAACATTAAGGGAGAAGGAGACCAATAAGTACCTTAGAAAACTCGCTCTTTGACTATAGCATGTACAAGACTCCTCCATACATAGAGTTGAGCTGCTAAAAACAATAACCCATCACCATAAAGCACTTGATGCATCACCATTACTATCACGTCACCTGAACTGTCAGCCCTCGGACGCCTCGTACTTTGAAATTACTCTACAAAAGTCCATATGCTAGGAAAACCAGCATGTCCGAGTGTTGAATTACTTATTCCAATCAGAGCTTCATTTCTGCATCACATGACCAAATCTCCATCAAAGCACATGAACGCCCATCAACCAATCACAGGCACTCTGCCGTACGATCGGGTAGGGATACCTAGTAATATGAAGTTTGAAGTGTAAACATGCACTTCCTGTGCGTAGAGCACTTTATGGTGACAGGTTATTGTTTTTAGCAGTAAACCGATAATATGTATGGAGGAGTCTTGTACATTAACCCCTTCACTGCTGAGGCATTTCACCGCTGTGTGCGGAGCTCATTTTTACCGCTTTCGCTTAGGTTTAAACGCGATTTGAATCCACATTTTATTATATGACCCAGACATAGTTCTTTCCAGCAGACTCGGCAGATTCATAATATATCATTTTTATATGTATACGTCATGTCCTGCCTGTAGATTATAACAAAGTGTGGTGTAGTTGTGCTGGCTGCCAATGGGGGGGGGGGAGTGGGTGTTTCTTTTGGCGATTGGCTGTTGACAGTTGGTCATCCATTTTGTCTGCCAGTTGAGGCTGACTAGTGACGCAGCCAGTTGCTGTTATAGGAAACCTGTATGCTTAGTTGTTAATAAACCTATTCATGAAAACCCAAAACGTCTCGTATTATCCAGAACACTACAGTGGCGGTGAGGCTGTTGGATCTGCATGATGGCGCTGATTGGCACTCTGCATGATTTTAATCCAGACACTGACCCTTGGATCTCTTGGGTGGAAAGGTTTGAACAGTATCTCACTGCTAATGGAATTTTGGAGACAAAACAGGTAGCCGTGCCCCTCACAGCGATGGGAGCGAAGGTGTACGACACACTCAGATCTCCTGTATCCAGAGAAACCTGCAAGCAAGCCATTAGCTGTGTTAGTTCCTTTACTGCGGGCCCACTATCAGCCACAGCCAATTGAAATTGCTGAAAGATGGAAGTTTTATAAAAGATATCAGGAGCCTGGAGAAAGTGTCTCCTCCTTTGTCTCCGTTCTCAGGAAGCTGGCAAGTACCTGTCAGTTTGGGGAGTATTTAGTCACAGCCCTCAGAGACCAGTTTGTGATGGGGTTACAGTGTGAAGCTATGATTAAGAGACACCTTGCCGAGAAAGAGCTGACCTTATACAAAGCTATGGATATCGCTAGCATCATGGAACAAGTCACCAAAGAAGCTGATGCTTTGCATTGGAAGCAAAAGACTGAGCAAGAGGTGGAAATATTCCATACAGATACCAGGGAGCGGTAGAAGGGGAATAAACAGTAAAATTCCTTACTTCGAAAGGATGGTGCATGGAGAGCCCCAAAATGGATGTTATCGGTGTGGGGTGACTTCACATGAATCTCACTCATGTAGTTTCCGCAATGCCGTTTGTCACTCCTGTGGACATAAAGGGCATACTCAAAGGGTCTGTAAGAAACGGACGGTGCATGAAGGAAAGCCGCATAAATGGCTTCAGAAGGGAGCATATCAAATCCAGCTCCAAGACTCCTCAGATGACTCAGACGGCCACATTCCCAAACAGTAAAACTTTATAAGATGAATTCAGCTTATTCAGCCATTCCTGTTCCAGTGAAGATTGAAGGGACATATTTGACCATGGACCTGGACACGGGAGCTGCCGTTTCTGTGATTACTGAGCAAGACTGGCGGAGATTAAAAGTAAATGTTCCAGAGATAAAGACAGCTGTTTGTCTACAGACTTATTCAAAGGAAGTATTAACCCCTCTGGGCTGTGTACATGTGAGAGTGCAGTTAAATGGACACTTGGAAAAGCTGACGTTATATATTATGAAGTCTGGGGGTCCTCCACAATTTGGAAGAGAATGGATTCATAAATTGGGAATGCCAGACATAAATTATAAGACTTGCCACGCCTTACAGACATTACCTGCGGTTTCAGCTTGGATACAGGACTTGCAGAGGAAGTTTGCCCCGGTTTTTGATGATACTTTGGGGACTGTTAAGGGACGGCAAATGTCCCTAAATATGAGGGAAAACGCGGTTCCGAAATTTTTTAAGGCACGGACTGTACCTTTTGCACTTAAAGCTGGTGTTGAAGCGGAATTGATGCGTCTAGAGAACCTTGGGATCATTTCCAGAGTGCGCTGCAGTGAATGGGCCTCCGAGATTGTGCCTGTGCGTAAAAAGAATGGAGACCTTCGGATATGTGGGGATTTCCATATGGCCGTTAATTCTCAACTTGCTGTAGATAAATATCCACTTCCAAGATTGAGGACATTTTTGCGACTTTGGCCGGGGGACAGCAATTCACCAAGCTGGATCTCAAACATGCATACTCGCAGTTACCAGTGCATCCAGAATCAAGACCTTACCTCACCATCAATACTCATAAGGGGCTGTTCCAGTATAACAGAATGGTATTTGGGATTGCACCAGCAATTTGGCAGCGTACAATGGATGAATTGCTTGCTGGAGTGCCGGGGACACAATGTCTGCTGGATGACATGCTGATCACTGGCCGAACGGAGAGGGAGCACCGGCAGAATGTACAAGACGTGCTCCAGATACTAATGGATAATGGACTCAAACTTAATATAAAGAAATGTGAGTTCTTGAAATATCACCTGGAATTTTGTGGTCACGTTATTGATAAAGCTGGACTTCACACCACTGATGAGAAAGTGAAAGCATTGGTAGAGGCGCCCATACCAAGGAATGTAACTACGCTGCGCTCATATTTAGGGCTGCTGAACGATTACAATAAATTTTTGCCCAATTTAGCCCATACCTTATTTCCACTGCATAGGCTTTTGGAAAGACAGTAATAATGGAAATGGACAGAGTCCTGCTCGGCTGCTTTTAAAGCTTCAAAAAGGAACTAATACGCAGCTCCAGAGTCTTGGTTCACTATGATTTGTCTAAACCACTGAGTATCGCCTGTGATGCTTCTCCTTATGGGCTGGGCTGTCCCATTCCACGCCTGATGGTACAGATCGGCCTGTAGCTTTTGCTTCTCGCTCCCTCACCCCAGCTGAGCGCAATTATTCACAAATTGACAAGGAGGCTTTAGCGATAATCTGGGCACTGAAGAAGTTTCACTTTTATATTTATGGCCGTTCTTTTACACTGTTGACCGATCATAAGCCGCTATTGGCAATATTCAATCCTACAAAGAGTATTTCTCAGACCACCGCCGCTCGTCTTCAAAAAGGTATGCCTTACTGCTGGGGGTTTATCAGTATGAAATCCGATACAGGCCCCATGATAAACATACAAATGCAGATGCATTTTCACGCCTTCCTCTTACACTCTCCACCAATTATGTTCGGAATTCACCACCTTCCATTTACTTTAGCAAAATGCTTACTGCTGTTGAAATAGCCCAAGAGACCAGTAAGGATGCCGATTTTCAAGAAGTTTTGTCTTCTGTACAACATGGTTGGACATTTCAAACCTCTACACGTCTCCGACCTTTTCACTCCAGGAATCTTGAGTTGTCAGTCAGAGAGGATGCTTGCTATGAGGAGAGCGGGTAATTGTTCCTCCAGCCTTGCAGAAACCCACGTTACAAATTTTGCATGAAGGGCATCCAGGAATAGTCTGGATGAAACAAAAAGCCTGGGGTCATGTATGGTGGCCAATTTTGGATGAGGATGTAGGCAACTATGTTGCAGCCTGTTCAGGACGTGCCCAGGCTCAGAGATGCAATCCGAGAGGTGCAGTTCAGCCCTGGCTTTGGCCTCTTAACCCATGGGAGAGAATTCATATTGACTTTGCAGGGCCAGTGAATGGACAGATGTTCTTAGTAGTGATGGATGCACATTCCAAGTGGCCTGAAGTGATATTACTGCCTCAGACTACAATTGATGCCCTGGAGAAGCTGCTTGCGAC
Source organism: Leptobrachium leishanense (assembly GCA_009667805.1). Taxonomy (NCBI): domain Eukaryota; kingdom Metazoa; phylum Chordata; class Amphibia; order Anura; family Megophryidae; genus Leptobrachium; species Leptobrachium leishanense. The sequence goes on from RXON01005048.1 coordinate 11,682, forward strand.
ATTCGGATTGCCTAAGATACTAGATAATGGGCCACAGTTATTAGCTCAGAAATTTCAAAGTTTCATTAAGGATCATGGTATTCAACATCTCCGTACAGCTCCGTATCATCCAGCTACCAATGGTCTAGCTGCAAGATTTGTCCAGACTCTGAAAGGATTTTTAAGGAGTACTGTGACAGACCACAAAAGCTTACCTCAACTACTCCAACAATTCTTGTTGCAGTACAGGAACACAACTCACCCAACCACTGGCCAGCTACCAGCAGTTTTGATGTTTGGCAGACCACTCAGGACAAAGTTAGACTTATTGCAACCGGACAAGGAGGGTCAAATGGACATCTCACAGGAACAATGTCATGTACAGAAACAGCAGGAAAAGACGAAGCATGGAAAAAGTTCACGCACATACAATATAGGGGATCCAGTCTGGATACGGGTGTATAGAGGGCCAAACCGTTGGTCTCCGGCGGTTATTTCCAAGGTTTTGGGATTCCTCACCTAATGAGGTTAGCACGTCCAATGGTCTGCACACTAACAGGGTTATTCAGAGAGCGTGAAAAGCAGGAGAATGACTGGAGAATAACTGGAGAATGAAAAATTCTAGGTCAAAATAGCCAAACCAGAAAAATTCTCCCTTTCATCTCACTTTCCAAATCGGCTATTTTGACCTAGAATTTTTCATTCTCCAGTCATTCTCCTACTTTTCACGCTCTCTGAATAACCCTGCAAGAGACATTCAGCCCAGTTACAGCCCAGATCTGTTTTTGACAAACAACTGAATGACCGGGCTGAAGAGTCGAAAGACAGATATATGGATGGGGGTCTGGCATGATAATGGAGAAGTATTTTCACAAGAAGAAGAGGATTGTGCCCTTCCTAGGGAAGAAAGATGGTGGTCGTCTGAGTGAAGCAGATTCCACTTCACATGATCTGGCTGGAAATGTGAGTTTAGCTCAGAATCAAAGAGTCCGGCATCCTCCAGAACGCTGGCAAGCTCCAGACCCATTGAGGGATTTTCACCGGAGGAGTAAAAACGTGCGGACCCATAGATATTATGTGAACCGAAAGCACAGATTACAGAATGGAAGTCAGGCGGGTCTGGAAGATACATAGACTTGTACTGGACATTTTTGCTTTGTTTTGTCTTTTTTTTTTTTTTTTTAAGAAAAGGGAGGAGGTGTGGTGTAGTTGTGCTGGCTGCCAATGGGGGGGAAGTGGGTGTTTCTTTTGTCGGTTGGCTGTTGACAGTTGGTCATCCATTTTGTCTGCCAGTTGAGGCTGACTAGACGACGCAGCTAGTTGCTGTTATAGGAAACCTGTATGTGTAGTTGTTAATAAACCTATTAATGAAAACCCAAGACGTCTCGTATTATCCAGAACACTACACAAAGAATGCAATAAAATTAGAATTTTTAATCATCTACAGCGTGCAAAGTGTTTTGTTTTTTTCACATTTTATCAAATGAGCGTTTGCAGTTATATTATCTATGGGGTGCGTTTGTACAAAAATTAGAAATGGGGACTTGTTACATTTTTGGGGGGAATTACAGGATTTTCAGCAAACGCACCCCATAGAAAAAAATCATTAGTGCATCATAATTATAATTGAAATGTGAACAATATTGCTGCATGTGACAGAACAGCCGTCACGTTCAATTTATTAGCCCATAAAAAGTTAATAGTTCGTTTGTTTAAAGGTCAAATTTCGTTTATACAATTTATGTCTGTGTGATCCCTGGGTGTCTGGGGTTTCCCCTCCCAAATTCCCCGCACCAAACGCGACTGCAATCCTTCACAATTTAATAACACCCAAATTGCCCAGTTTTTGTTCAAGTGTAGAATTCGTTAGTACAATTTGTGCCTGTATGTGTATGGTTGTTTATTAGGTTCATTGCCAAATCTGCCTTTCCCAGCCATCGTAGTTCATCTGCCCAGCAACCCTGCAGCAGCTGCCGCCAGCAAATACCAAGCACAGCCGACATGCCTTGCACACTACACCACTCAGCCCCTGTTCCTGCCACCGGAGTGCTTTTTGAGCAGAGGGGCCTGGGGAACCTGGTACCACTGTGGGGTGAGTTCTAGAGACCAGCGCCATCGAGATCACCCCCCAAATCAGCCGCTGAACTCAAGACGGGTTTCCCAGCCGCAGAGGAGATCCGGCGCTGGAATCAGAGCTCGCACTCCAGGGGGTGGAATTGCCTGGGCGGGGAGCAGCCCAGGGCGGGCCAAACAGTGTGGCACCAATGAAGTGGAATCAGGCTGGAAGATGGTTGCCATTATGAGCCAGGCGGCCATCTTGTTCAGAATATTGGTTCACTTGAAAATAACTAGGTAGATTTAGAATGAAGCTTACATAGAATCTTAGGAATGTGTTATATTAACAGAGAAGAAATTAAAATAAGGGAAGATCCGGGCTGCTCTTGGCACAGAGAGACAGGATGACAAATGGATACATGAAGGTCACAAAGGCCTACAGAGAGACAAAGAGAGCGTAGAAACCAGACCATGTCTTATCTGAAATAAACAAGCACAGCCAAAAGGGAGGTGGGCACGGCCCGGATTGAGTGCGGCAGCAAATCACAAACTGTCAGACTAACATGAAGTTTGCCAATTTACAGTCAATGTATGGAATGCCTTTGTATTAACAATGGGAGGTATTAACCCACGTGGGGTGGAATAAAGTGTCACCGGGAGGTGGGCTAATTGGGATGTACCTAATTATGTATTCGGGGTATAAAACCCCTCGTCGGGGTGAGAACGGGGCTCACTCTTTGCGATTTAATCCTGTGTGAGCATTGTGTGACGACACTAATAAAGTTTGCCTTTCCTGAAGAGACTCGTGTTCAGACAATCCTTGCTTGTGTCCGGTCCAGCTCCATCTCGAGTGAACCTAGCAGATTCCGGTTACATTTCTTGGGGGCTCGTGAGCCGGGATATGGGCCCTTGCCGGCACAACAACGGCTGCTGAACACTGTAGCGGTTGACTGCAGGTGCGAGTGATCCCGTTGGTTGGGCGTCCGTTGAAGGTGAGCTGACATCTGCAGGCGCCAAGCAGGATTTCCTGTTCAGTGCACCTCGTCTCGTCCAAAACGTACCCCCGGCCCGGGAAGCTGGGACACCACCGAGTCTGAGGAAACAGCGAGCAGCGCGGCGATAGGTAAAGTGTCTATGTTTGTAGGTCTAATGGAAATACAGGTATAAAGGGAAACATCCGACAGTAGTCGGATAAGGAGACCCGCGGCCATGGTCTCGTTGGCATACCGAACCTGCCGCATATAGCACGGACAAGCAAAGGAGCCAGAGTGGCTAGCGCGTGTCTGGACCCGGGGGATCGGATGCCAACCAAAGGGGAGTTCTGTAAGAGAGGGAGAGAGTAGCCATGTGGAGTTGCATAGTCATAGTGTTTGTAAACAGAGCTTCTGCACGTGGACCAGGAAAGGAGGAGGGATTTCTGTGACTGGGCTGAGAGCCCTGAGTCAGTGCTAGTGTGTACGTCGTGTAGTGACGGGGGCCAATTGAGGTCAGCGGTAGCTGCAGAGATAGAGGTGCCAGGTGGGTAGATTATCCATAGGCAAATTGGAATTGCAGACGGGAGTATAGTTATAGAACGGGGTGCACAGTCAAACAGACAAGAGTAGGATTCAATAGACGGAGTATAAGGAGCCAAAAGGAGGGACGGTGTGCCCTCGGCTAGTAGAGAGAGTAGAATGGTTTATGTTTTGTTTTGTGCTGAAAGTATCTGGTACAGTACGTGCTGTGAGTGATCGAGCGCCTACTCGCATTGCGAGAAAGAAAACTTGAGAGTGGACTCCCAAGGTACGTTTCCGGCTCAGGCGACTGCAGTCCGGCTACTGACGGAGGAAGCGGGTCAGACACATATGAATTGTTGACTGAAGTACCAGACAGTAAATTCTAAGTGTTCTTGCTAAAAAGTAATATCTGTATTGTGAAAAGGTTACTGTTTTTTTAAGGGTAACAATGGGTAACGGGCCGTCCAAACCCAGTAAGGTAAAGAAGGGTGAGACGCCCTTAGAGTATATGGTGCGGAATTTTGAAGCGCTATATGCAACGCATGATTATGGCATAGAGTTAACTAAGGAGAAACTAACATTAATGTGTACAATTGTGTGGCCACTGTTAGTTCCAGAGTGGCCAGAGCAGGGGTCAATGGACCCGGAGCTAATACAGAGAGTGCATTCCCAAGTCACCGGGAAATGCGGACATCCTGAGCAGTACCCGTATATAGATATATGGAGATACTGTGTAAAAGATAAAAGTCATTTTATAATGATGGCGGGACAAAATAAGAAACAGGTACGCCCAAATAATAAAGAAAAAGGGAGACCGGTGTTATTAGAACAACCGGAAGAGATTTATTCTTTGCCCCCGCCCTATCCATCATGTTATGGGGCAGCTAGAGAAGCTTTGAGTGCCGCGGTTGCGCGGGCGGAGAGGGGGGAGCAGGCAGCTGCTACTTCCCGGCCGGCTCCCTTCGCTCCGCCACGCGGCATTGCGGAAGAAGACCAGGGGGCAGCGGGTGGAGGGGACAGAGGCGCACCACCAGGAAAAATTGAGATGCCCGTATATAAATTTGTATCCCAGGAGGATAGTGATAATGAGAGTGAAGATGAGAAACCAGGGGCCACCACTCGCGCAGCGAATAATATATATAAACCCCGGGAACCATATCAGCACAATCCCCATAAAACTAAGATGCAACTGCCCCTACGGGAAGTGCCAGGCCCTTTACTGGAAAATGGAGCACCTGGGCCAGTGCAATACACATATGTCCCATTTACGACAACGGATCTCTTTAATTGGAAAACACACACACCACTGTATTCCACTAATCCCGCAGCAGTGGCTAGTATGATAGAGTCAGTCATGCTTACACATAACCCCACATGGGCAGATTGCCAGCAACTAATGTTGACAATGTTTACTACTGAGGAAAGAGCCCGGATAAATAGTAGCGCGCGGAAGATTCTACTTGCCCAAGCCGTAGTAGATGCTAAGCCCCAGCCAGAAGCGTGGGCAGAGGAGCATTACCCCAAAACAGATCCCAAATGGCCATACAATACCGCTGCAGGTATTGCTCACCTACAGACGTACCGGACAGCGGTGATAATGGGTGTTAAAGCGGGAGGGAAAAGCCCACAAACATGGGGAAGATAGCAGATATTGTACAGGAGCCTAAAGAATCCCAAGCGCATTTTTTAGAAAGGTTGCTGGATGCGTACAGGATGTATAGTCCTATTGACCCTGAGGCAGCAGAGAACCAGAGGTTAATTAATTCTTCTTTTGTGGGTCAGTCACAGAGAGACATACGGAATAAAATACAGAGATTAGATGGGTTTTTGGGTAAAGGGATTAGCGAATTAGTTGAAATCGCTAATAAAGTGTTTCATAACCGGATCTAGAAGAGATAAAGAGACAAAGAGGACACACAGGTGTGGTCGGTTATATGGGAAATGGTGGAGGACGAGGTGGCCCGGACAGAGGGAGAGCAAGGGGTAGGGGGGCTCGAGGAAGAGGTAGGGGAGCCCCTAGGGAACCCCTGGGACCCAACCAGTGCGCCTGGTGCCGGGGTGAAGGTCACTGGAAAAATGATTGTCCTGCATTTTTGGCTAAATTTGGGGACAAGGGGAGGCTGGGGAGTCGGGAGGACAAGCCTCCAATGGTCAGGTAACGAACGGCCGATATGAGAGGAGTGAAGGTTCCGGTGCAGGGTTCGTGGTTTGGCGGGAACGTCATTTGAAGGGCAAGGTACATATTGACAAGGACCTGGGCCCATCCCGCTCGGTAATCACGAGCCCACGGTCACTATGAGAGTGGGAAATAAAGATGAAATTTTTATGGTTGACACCGGTGCCGAATATTCTGTTGTAACACAGCAAATTGCTCCCCAGTGGGAAATGAGGTTGATATTATGGGAGCAATGGGGGTGTCTGCTAAGTACCCCTTCCTTGCTTCTCGAAAATGTAGTGTGGGTGGGCATAATGTTGAACATGAATTTTTGTATATGCCCGAATGTCCCATCCAGCTCCTGGGGCGGGATATCCTTTGCAAATTGCAAGCCCAAATTACGTTCCTTCCCGGGGGACATGCTCAATTAGACCTGCCTGAGAGTGGCAGCTCTGCTCGGCAGTACAACCCAGCCAGCCAGCACCCCCATCTGTGAAAATTGCAGTAATTATGCCAAGAGAGGAAGAATGGCGTACAGCACCAACTCTGCCGGCAAGCCCGGACCCGCACACACTACTCCTCGAAATTCCTGGGGTGTGGGCGGAGGAAAATCCGCCCGGACTAGCTGTAAATATTCCCCAGTGTACGTCGATTTAAAACCTGGTGCAACGCCTGTGGCTCTAAGACAATATCATATCCCACAAAAAGCCAAGCAGAATATCCAGACACATTTACAGAGACTTAAAAACCACGGCATATTGAAATTCTGCGTGTCACCGTGGAACACACCCCTGTTGCCAGTACTGAAAAGGGCACACAAGAGTACCGCCCAGTCCAAGATTTACGAGCTGTCAATGAAGCCACAGTAACCCTACACCCTGTGGTTCCTAATCCATACAATTTGCTGGCATTAATTCCCGGAGATACAAAATATTACACAGTGCTTGATTTAAAAGACGCTTTCTTTTGCATCCGCCTGGCTCCAGCAAGCCAGCCCCTTTTTGCATTTCAGTGGGAGGAATCTACCATGGGAGCGCGCCATCAAATGACCTGGACACGCCTCCCTCAAGGTTTCAAAAACTCTCCCACGATCTTCGGATGCGCGCTCAGCCAAGACCTCCTCTCCTTCAACGCTCAGCCAGACAAAGTCTTATTACAATATGTGGATGATTTATTACTGGCTTCTCCCACAGAAAAAGACTGTTTATCTGCCACAAAAGACCTCCTACATCTACTATGCCAAGCAGGTTACAGAGTGTCAAGAAAGAAGGCGCAAATATGCAAAGGAAGTGTAAAGTACTTAGGTTTCCAATTAACAGGTACCAAGCGTGCATTGGGGGCAGAAAGAAAAGAAGCAGTATGTCGAATACCCCAACCAAAGACCAGAAGACAAGTCCGTGAGCTGCAGGCTTCTGCCGCCTGTGGATCCCCAATTTCGCAGATATTGCCAAGCCCCTTCATCAAGCCACAAAGGGGGGAGAACAGGACCCCTTCCTCTGGGGAGAAGAGCAAACAGCAGCATTCTTAAAGTTAAAGACTCTGTTAATGGAAGCTCCTGCACTGGGACTACCAGATCACAGCAAGCCCTTCCAGCTGTACGTGCATGAACACAATCAAACAGCGACAGGAGTGCTGATCCAAAGTTTCGGTTCTTGGCTGAGGCCTGTGGCCTATCTCTCCAAGCAACTCGACCCTGTGGCCTGTGGCCTACCCCCATGCCTGAAAGCCGTGGCAGCCACCGCAATGCTGATAGCAGAAGCTGACAAGCTGACCCTTGGACAAATTCTTCAGGTCAAGGTGCCCCATGCTGTCAAAGCCCTGCTGGATGTAAAAGGAAGTTACTGGTTCAGCAACAGCCGGATGACAAAGTACCAAGCCATGATGTGTGAGAATCCACGGGTTCATCTGGACCTCATCGCTACCTTGAACCCTGCTACTTTACTGCCTGTGAAGAGGATCCAGCTCATGAATGCCTCCAAGTCATGGAAGAAGTGTTTAGTAGCAGGCCAGATTTGAAAGACGTACCCCTAGACAAATACGATCTACAGCTATTCACCAATGGTAGCCGTTACATGGATGATGGGAATAAAGTCTCCGGCTACGCAGTTGTATCAGCAGAAGAAATTATCGAGGCAAATCCACTACCAGGCCATACATCTGCACAACTGGCTGAAATAACAGCCCTAACCAGGGCTCTAGAAATCTAAGGAAAGAGGGGGAATATCTACACTGATTCCAAGTACGCCTTCATGACAGTCCATGCACATGGTGCACTCTACAAAGAAAGAGGCCTACTTACTTCCTCAGGACAACAAATCAAGTATGCAGCTGAAATCGCGGCCCTCCTAGAAGCTGTATGGAAACCAAGCGCTGTCAGTATCATGCACTGTCGTGGCCACCAAAAGGGTCATGATGAAATCCCAAGAGGCAACAGGTGTGCTGACCAGGCCGCAAAAGCAGCTGCAAAACCACTGCTAACAATTGATCAAGCCAAAGTTCTACTCTGCAAGCAAGAGCCTCAACCAGATTGTGAGTTCCTACGGGAATAGGGCCCTCGTCTCCTCCTGTACTGTTTGTCAAATGTTGTTCAATGTATTGTAACCCTGTCTATACTGTGCTTATTGTACAGCGCTGCGGAATATGCTGCCGCTTTATAAATAAAGAATAATAATAATAACCTCCCATGCCAAACTACGAATTCTACATGAATTGGAGAAGATTTGAACCCAAAGGCGAGTTCATTGAAATAATATTGCACAAATGGCAAGATGATTACGAACTATTAGAACTTAATCAGGATTATATCCAATGGCTTTTCCCAACTCAGTCTCAAGGCCGAAATTTCTATTCCACTCCTCTGAATCCGCAGGAGACACGCCTAATGATTAACACCTCAGAAGTTCAGCAAAGACTACGCAGAGCCTACAAAATGATGCTGAAATTCTTCAGCGTAAAAGTAATGGGGGGAGTGTGAAGAAGACACAAAAGTAACCGAAGTTGAACGAGCTGAAAATTTCGCCTCACGTTTTGAAAATTTGACAACCACCCCTCATAATAATCTACGGATTACACGAATACTGCTAAGTCTGGGAGAATTGGGAGCAGAAGAGTACCAAGCCCCGTTGGTGAGGTTCTTCCTCAAGGAGATCCTTATCAAAAATAAGCTGCCAAAAATGAAGAAAACTGCAATGAACTTTTTCATACCAGCAGTAAGAGATTCACAAGACAGACAAGATCTGCTGTTCTTTGCATGGCGATACTATTTCCTGAAAGAAGAATTTGTCTGGGGAAACCATGGAGAATTGGCACAATACAAAGCAAAACCAGTGTTGGCTGCACTTCTACCGGCGCAACTGAGTGAATGGACACCCGTATATTCAGAGAAAGAAAAAGAAGTGGCTATCAGAAGAACAAGGAGGATATGGAGAAAACGGATGGTTCCAGTTGAAGAATGGACAAATAGTCCTACCAGCAATATTGGCTCCTGAAATCATAAGAACACTCCACGCAAGTACCCATGGAGGGAGAGAAATGATGGAGCAGCAACTAGAGCCACATTTCTACGTACCCGGACTGTCAGTAGTTTGCAAAAGCAATAGCCCAGCAGTGCGTGACATGTGCCAAGAACAACCCGAGAACAGGCCCATCTCAACTTCCAGGGAAGCAGCCAATCGGGCTATCCCCAATGGCATCGTTACAGATAGACTTCACAGTGCTACCGCCCTGCAAAGGATACAAATATCTACTGGTAATGGTGTGCACCCTGACAGGATGGGTGGAAGCTTTCCCAACAAGAACTGAAGAGACTGTGGAGGTGGTGAAGAGTCTGATGAAAGAAATAATACCACGCTATGGACTTCCTCTCGAGATAGGGTCGGACAATGGCCCTGCATTTATACAGAACTGTTTACAACAGCTTGCCCGTCTGTTGGGCATCACCTGGAAGCTACATACTGCCTACAGGCCCCAAAGCTCGGGAAAAGTCAAGAGAATGAACCGTACCCTAAAGACTTTGATGTCCAAATTGTGCCAAGAGACGTCGCTAGGCTGGTTGGATGTGCTGCCGATAGTCCTCTTGCACATTAGGTGCAGGCCAACCCCCCAATTGAAGCTAAGTCTGTACGAACTCATGTTCGGACGGCCTACCCCTCTGATTACTGGACTAAGGGGGGGACCTTCGGGAAACTTAGTTCGGGAAACTAAATTAAATGATCAGGTTGTATTGTTAGGTAAATCAATGCAGAAACTGAATACTTGGGTGGGAGATAATATACCTCACTTTTTGTATCCCCCACTCCACAAGTATTTTCCAGGTGATTCAGTATGGGTGAAAGAGTGGAAAAATGATCCACTGGGTCCAAAGTGGAGAGGTCCTTACCTTGTCCTGTTATCAACCCCTACAGCAGTAAAGGTTGCCGAGGTGGTCCCGTGGATACATCACTCCAGGTTGAAAGTAGCTGCAGCCAGTCTTGAACCAGCATGGAAGGTCGTCGCCAACAAGACCAATCCGCTGAGGCTAAAGCTGACAAAGACCACAGCCATGAGCATCTGAATGATCCAACTGAAGGCACCCAAATGATTTCACAAGTGGGTGTCTTGATGGACACAATAAGGCCTGACCATCCACCAACAGGGGAGCAATGGGATCCCCCGAGGGATACCCCAAGGGTGCTTTTTAGGGGCCCGGCCCCCACCCTTGATCATCCGGAAAGGTCTTTTATTTTTGAAATTCCGGTGGGGAGGGATTGGGTTTATGTGACTGTGAAAAGAATTGCCCAAGGGATTTTGACATTTGGGGCATTTGTGGTACTTATTTTGTACCTTGCAAACTTGATCTATGGACTCTCGCATGGAGCATGCCCCAGGTGCCCAAGCACCGCCAAGAAAGTGGATATCTCCCATATCTGGAATGCTACGCACCCGGTGATGGAGAATCGTACCATGTGGAGACAAAAACGAGAGGCGACATCCGATATTTTGCCAAGAGGACATTTACTTGTGCAATTTAAATATGATTATGCTAAGAAGTCTGGGCAAACCGCATGCTGGGTGTGTAATAGGTTGCACCCAGAGACAATCCACATCCCATTTGCTTCTGTTCCAATGAATCGGAGTATGTTTGCATCAGGAAAAGTCACAATACATGCTTTTGATGCACCCAGGGAAAAACCAGAATCATTCAGTCCTGGGTACCCTATAATAGGGCCAGTATACCCACCAGAGTGGTGTTTCCAACTAGGACCAGATAGAGACACACATAATGAGGGTGGAGGGTGCTACTCAAGCAAGTTCAACTGGACATCATACATCTACACATTCAACACAAAGGAGCAGGCAAATTTTCTATACATACGATGTAGAAAACTCACGAGTGAGCAAGAGGCAGTGATTGCAAAGGTGACGGATGGAAGGCAGAGTGCACAGGATATGATGAAAACGGCTGAGACAACTGATGAAAGAAATAGCGAAGGGAACACTACATTTGTCACCATTTATATTGAGAGGGGGATACCAGGTGTGTTGTGGGAAGGTGTGTTATACATGGGTGCCACCAACGATAACGGGAATGTGTTATCTGGCTAAATTGATCCCAATTCAGAGATTAAGGGGAGAAGACACTAATACAGACACAGAACTCCACCCTAGGTACCCACTGGTGTTTGAAAGACAGAAGAGAGAGAGGTTTAGAAAGGTGGATCGAATATGGTCATGGTTGCCGGCGTGGACTGGATGGGGACGAGAGTTGATGGTAAGAATGAACAGTTATGCCAGTCTGATGGATGAAATTCTGAATAAGACCAGTATGGACATTCAGTTGCTGAATCTGGAAGTGCGTGCGATACGGAAGGTGCAGATGATATGGCACTGGAACAGATCAGTGCGGCCTTGAATGGATTGTGTGAAATGACAATGCACTATGAATGTTGCACCTTCATCAGGAATACTACACACGATGTCCCGGACTACTACCAGGTGATCCAGGATCACCAAGAGAAGGTAGCACAGTTGCAGAACACAGCAAGGAGAATCGCCGCTGAAGGCTGGAATCCACTTCGTGGGTTCGGAGCAATCGGAGAGTGGTTTGGATCCATCCTGAGATTTATCTCACAGATTGGATCCATGATTCTGATGATAGTGGTGATCCTGGTTGTAGGAATACTGACGTACCGCATAGGGCTATGTCTATGGCCACTATGCAAGAGAGCACTGACACTCACGCAGACACAAAAGATACCACTGATAATTCCACAAGACATGTTCCCCGCGAAAATAGGTCCCCTAAAGTATGAGGAACTCAAGAATAATACTAGTGGGGTGTGATGGCTACAAGCATCAGGAAGAGGTCCTGAGGCTTGAGCCAAGGGGGGAATGAAGTGGAATCAGGCTGGAAGATGGTTGCCATTATGAGCCAGGTGGCCATCTTGTTCAGAATATTGGTTCACTTGAAAATAACTAGGTAGATTTAGAATGAAGCTTACATAGAATCTTAGGAATGTGTTGTATTAACAGAGAAGCAATTAAAATAAGGGAAGATCCGGGCTGCTCTTGGCACAGAGAGACAGGATGACAAATGGATACATGAAGGTCACAAAGGCCTACAGAGAGACAAAGAGAGCGTAGAAACCAGACCATGTCTTATCTGGAATAAACAAGCACAGCCAAAAGGGAGGTGGGCACGGCCCGGATTGAGTGCGGCAGCAAATCACAAACTGTCAGACTAACATGAAGTTTGCCAATTTACGGTCAATGTATGGAATGCCTTTGTATTAACAATGGGAAGTATTAACCCACGTGGGGTGGAATAAAGTGTCACCGGGAAATGGGCTAATTGGGATGTACCTAATTATGTATTCGGGGTATAAAACCCCTCGTCGGGGTGAGAACGGGGCTCACTCTTTGCGATTTAATCCTGTGTGAGCATTGTGTGACGACACTAATAAAGTTTGCCTTTCCTGAAGAGACTCGTGTTCAGACAATCCTTGTTTGTGTCCGGTCCGGCTCCGTCTCGAGTGAACCTAGCAGATTCCGGTTACACCAAGAGCTGGGACCCTGTTAAACATACAATAAGGGCTCGGGCTAGAGGCAGTGGCAGAACTGGCGCCGGGGTGTCTGGGGGCGGGCATGGGAGAGAACAATGGGACTGTACCATATAAATGGACCGTGTATGTGCTGTTTTACATTAAACCAACTTGCTTAATGTAACTGTCTCGACCAGTATTTGGGAAGAGGGACTATCTGCTACCTATTTCTTCCTGGCTGACTCGTATATTCCAGCAAGGAACCTGACGCTGGCTCGCTACTGCTGCTCACTGCAGAGCAACCCCGGCACCTAAGGCGGATCTACTCCCTCCGAGTAGCGGCGTCAGTCACACTGCATTAATAAAAATTTTAACTGTGTACCTGCTCATGTTTGGTATCATTCGAAAGGCCATGCTCATGACCCCCTAGCTGCCATGGTTCTGGAGATATCAGGGTTCAAAGGAACCCCCCCCCCCATCTCCACCAGGGGATTTCCTTGGGAAATCCCGGGCAGCTAAGGGTTCCCTGGCTAACTGACGTAATTGCACCATGTGCGATGACGTTAGGTAGCCAGGGGGGACCCAGAGGTGGAGCTGCCATACAAGATAGCGGCCCCCACCGGAGCTAGGCTGCGACCCAGCACCGGATGGCGCTGTATCGTAGCCCAGTATGTGAGGGGTTAAAACCAGGCACGGCTTAAAAGGGAAGACTCTCCCTTTTTAAGCGGTGCCTGGTTTGAGCAGCAGCTGCGACCTCCTGATTGGGAGGGAGATGGATCCGAAAGGATCCCCCCTCCCTTCCATGCGATGTCCCTGGATTGCCCGAAAATGACATCGCTCATGGCGCAATGACGATATTTACGTGGGGCGGCCCTTAAATGATGCGTCTGACTTCGGGGAAGTCAGACCACCGAGGGACCCCGGAAGAGAGAGGTGAGTATCTCTCCGGGCTCCTGCTGAGAGGAATGACGTGTGGGGAACGTCCTCCGCATATAGCAGGAGTCAATGAGGACGCTCCCCATAAGTCACCGCAGCGAAGGGGTTTAAAAATAAAAAAAAAAACAGGGGCGTGGCCGACTGCCGAGCATGGTGGATGTGCTTTAATTCAGCTCCTGCTCCAGCAAGCGATTTAAAGCGGATATCGCACTCATACAGACCCCAAAACTTGCTACACATACTGGGAACTTTAAGTCATCGGGATGGCTACTGCTAAAACTAAGAAAACCGCAGGGAAACAGGAGTTTTTTACTCCCCGGCCTACCAAACGCCGCGAGGATGCGGATCCTCAAGATGGCGGCGGATCTACACCTCATTCCCCTGTGAAAACGATTACGTACTCCGAGGTTGACTTGGCCACATTCACCTTCCGGATGGAGACGCTGTTTAAAGACTTCTCAGAGACATTAACAACGCGCTTAGACACGGTGGCTGCGGACATAAGGAAAGACATTCAGGATATTGGTGAGCGAACCTCTCATCTGGAGGGTAAAATGTCCGAGATGGCGACAGCGTATAATGATATGGCTGGTGTGGTGGAGACGCTTGAAGCTAAGTTACAGCAATGTCTCAATAAAGTAGCGGATCTTGAAGACAGGTCCCGCCGAAACAATTTAAAAATCAGAGGGGTCCCAGAGTCAATACACCCCCGAGATCACGGGACATATGTAGCGGATTTTTTTTCAGTTTTGCTCCCTGGGGTCACTCCGGAAACGATACTCATGGATAGGATCCACAGATTGCCGAAACCGCCATCGGCACCCCAGAAAGCACCCAGGGATGTAATATTGAAATTACACTATTATAAGCCGCGAGAGGATATATTACGTGCACTACGTAAACCGGATGTCTTGGGATCCCAATATGGTCACCTTGCGGTATATCCTGATTTTTCGAAAGCAACCCTGCAACAGCATAGATTGTTTCGGCCCATCACAACTACACTACGCTTGGCTGGAATTTTATACCGCTGGGGCTTCCCCACCAAGCTGGTTGTTCTCCGAGACGGCACAACTACGGTGTTCAACTCGACAGAGGAAGGTCGAACAACTCTGGAATCCTGGGGATTACAAATAGAACCCGATGTCCAAGAGCGACTGTCACAAGTGCCAAAATTGCTGCCTGAATGGCGTGTTCGCTGAATGGTACATTTTGTTTTTGGGACTTCCGAACGCAAAGTCGCCCCCACCTGGTTCCTCCGAAACAGAGCAGTCCCATTTGAATTAGATTGAAATAAAGACAGCAACATTACCCAACTGATATCGTGGAGCAGCCAACTGTCGTTTCGCTGCTGGTTGCAGATAGGCCCCCCCCCATCTTTTGGTTTAATTTTTTATTTTGCTCTCCTGTTTCTCCCCCTTTTTGTATAAGGGTACGGGAACCTCCCACTGTAGGGAATTCCCGATGGAGAGTATGGCGTTCCTGAACGCACTCTGTTTTGTTAATGTTTATGACTTGTTTATTTGCTTATTTGTTCTTTTTTATTTCTAACCCTCCCTTCCTCCCATTCTTTAATCCTAGGGGGATGCAGCCCCTATCATACTTTGCTAATAGATAGATATACAGAGGCAACGTACATGAATATAAATGGCAGTGTTTGTATAGAAGTTTATGAAAGTAGTTACCTATAATGTAAAGGGCCTAAACCTGCCCGTTAAAAGGCATTCTTTATACAGGGATATACGCACCTACGACGCTGATATTGTATGCCTCCAGGAGACACACTTTCGAAGACTAGACCACCCAAAACTTTATGCACCGCAATATCGCACTCAATTTCATTCCACCTATAGAGCTAAATCTAGAGGGGTGACAATACTGATTCATAATAGGGTTGCGCTGCAAACTCATCGTATTGTTGTTACGGATCCCAGAGGCAGATATATTATATTAGTGTGCACTATTGACGGTAGATTTAATACGCTTGTGTCAGCTTATGCTCCTAATAGTTCCCAAACTCAATTCATGACACATCTAATGAATAAAATTACAGATGTACTTTCAGGTGACTTAATAATGTGTGGAGACTTTAACGTTTGTTTGGATCCAATTAAAGACCGATCGCATCCCTCAGGGACCCATTCGAGACAACAGACACACAAACTTCATTCCTTTCTCAAACAACACCAACTGTATGACGCTTGGCGCGTGTGTCATCCCACAGAGAGGGATTATACTTTTCGTTCAGGGGTGCATAATAGTTATTCACGCATTGATCACTTTCTAATTCCAACCAACCTACTTCCACGCATTACTGACTGCAATATACTCCCTTTTTACGTGGTCGGACCATTCCCCGATGACTATTGTTTTACAAGATGACTATAAATCGTACACTGGATCACCCTGGAGATTTGGGGAACATTTACTTAAACATGAACCGGCGCCGACAGCGATTCGGGAAACATTAATTAATTATTTTAAAGAAAATGTGTCCCCTGAAATGAGCCCATTTACAATTTGGCAAGCCCATAAGACGGTGGTTCGGGGGACGTGTATCCAATGGGGGGCTAGACTTAAGAAATTATACATGACGCAACGTGTAACTATATTACGAAATATAAATGACATAGACACACGTAACAAAGCATCTCCGACTCCAGAATTAGCAGACGAATTAGATGCGGCGCTATGTTCCCTGACGGATTTAGAGGCTGATAAATATCGCATAGCCATGAATAGAATGCGTGCCAAATTTTATGCGTTTCAAAATAAACCGGGCAGACTCCTAGCCCGCAGACTTAAACCCTCCCCTTCAAACGTTGGGATCTCACATCTTAAAACGGATGGTGGAATTATTTACAATCCGATGGCAATGGCAAATGAATTTGCGAGTTACTACGAAAAATTGTACAATCTGGAGGTGGATGACACTAATGTTCATCCCACGTCCGATACTATTGACGCTTATCTACGCAATATCAACCTCCCAAAATTATCGGATACACAAGCGAATAAATTGGCCTCTCCCATCACCCAAGATGAGCTTTCTGAAGTAATTAAAGCTTTACCGAAACGGAAGGCCCCAGGTCCAGATGGATTGACGGGTTTATACTATCTGACTTTCTCCCCAACTTTTCACACAAGTAAAGTTTTTGAGGATGCACGAGAGCAAGGTTCTTTTCCTTCAGACATGTTACGAGCTCATATTATCACGCTCCCTAAACCGGGCAAGACCCCTGACATCTGTCGTAACCTTCGTCCTATATCGTTGCTTAATGTGGATATAAAGATTTACAGTAAGATACTGGCGAATAGACTGCAGCGTATTCTGCCCTCATTGATAGGACAGGACCAGGTAGGATTTATTTCGGGCCGACAAGGCCCAGACAGTACGAAAAAAATTGATCAATCTGATGGAGGTGTTAAGACGATCGGGACAACCGTGCCTGGTCCTGTCTTTAGACGCTGAGAAGGCGTTCGATAGGGTGAGTTGGTTGTTCCTTCGTGTGGTTCTTCAAAAGTTTGGTTTTCCACCTCCAGTATTAGCTGCAATTCAGGCCCTATATGATTCCCCTTCCGCTAGAGTTGTTATCCTAAATTCCTCCGTGAGGAATCCCGAGTTAACAAATGGCACAAGACAGGGATGCCCCCTCTCTCCCCTTTTGTACGCCTTAGTGTTGGAGCCACTTGCTCAGGCTATACGGCAAAATGATGATATTAGAGGCATCGCCGTTGGTCCGACGATTCATAAAATACATCTGTATGCTGACGATATTCTTCTGACCTTGACAGAACCGGAGGCTTCCCTATCCACCCTTTATGGGGAGCTGGAAGTGTACAGTAGAGTATCATACCACTTAGTGAACTTGCTAAAAACACAAGCCTCCCACTTAATATTCCCATCAATCACTAGACAATCTTAAAATGCATTATAATTTGAATGGCGCAAAACATATTTAGTATATTTGGGACTTAGAATCACGGGACATCCAGACGGTCTATATAAACACAACTATGAACGCGTTCTTTCTGAGACTAGGTCACTAATACATCTGTGGAGATCGAGGGAAGTCTCATGAATGGGAAGGATGGCGGCAGCAAAGATGGTGATCTTACCGAAATTACTTTATGTGTTTCGAACTCTACCGCTTAAACTACCTAGGTCATTTCTAGTTACGTTGCAGTCTATATTGGTGTCTTATGTATGGAATAATAAGAGACCGCGAATAGCGCGTAGACTGTTATGCTACAGACAAAGAGACGGGGGATTGAACATGATACATATCCAACATTATTTCTGGGCATCATGCCTTGCCTCCTTGTCAGAGGTGTTTCATAGCCGTCCTACGCCACAATGGCTCACCATTGAGGCAACATACATGGATGGACAGGACTTGGCCAAAGTGTTATGGGTCCCTCCAAAGGACAGACCGCGGTCCCAGTCGCCGTTGGCTCCCACGTCTCTGCACCTGTATATTTGGGATCGAATTTTCCCCCTTATTACGAACCATCACCCCATCTCCATGGCGATGCCAGTGGAAGCACTCCGCTACAGTCTCCCACAAGGAAGATGCCGTCAATGGCTACAATATGGAATTACGAATCTCCACCATTTCTTTGACACGGCCGCCATTCTTCCTTTCGAGACTAAATGCACCAAATTTAAAGTACCACAAACAATGTTTTTGTCTTATTTACAATTACAATCCTATTTTAGGTCACAAATCGGTATTATCTAAGTTGAGAGCTATTTTGCCATTGTTGTCTGAAACTGAACTTTTTGCTTAGACCCTCTTGCAACCGCTAGACCGATTTCGTTATTTTATAGAGTACTTAAGACGCCAACACGGACTGTGGTCTGGTCTTTCCAAACAACACCAAAAAAAAAAAAAATACACCTACACAATGGGCATCTGCCTTCATGTTCGCTGTGGGGCGACTAGATGTGTTACTCTGATAGAGACTCAAAGAAAAAACTATAACCCGGTGGTACCCTCACTCCGGACAAGATCAAGCGATTTGCTCCCACAACATTCGGATCTCTGCTGGAGGTGTTCCCTGGAGACTGGATCTATGAGCCACATATGGTGGTACTGCCCTCGGATAGCCCCTTTGTGGAGAGACATTTCGTCACTGGCGACAGAAATATTGGGTACAACAGATTCCGCACTCACCTGAAGTCTTATTACTGGGCATGATTAAACTTCCACGACCTCAGCTGCGGATGTTATTTATCCTCATTTTCTACAACCGCCCTACTTCTCGCACGAAATTGGAGAACTATGTTGGTTCCCACTTGCAAACAGGTGACCGACCTTTTGGAACAATACCGTAGCTTTGATTCTAGGGATACAATGGCGGAAGGATTACAATCTCCCAAATGGGACCCATGGAAACTTTGGGATGTACACAAATATATAAAAGCATGCGGTCTCTAGTAAAAGTTCTATGTTTGAGCTATATACCTCCTGCTGCAAACCCCTCCCCCTTCTTTCCCCCCCCCCCTCCCTCCTTCCCCCAAGGTTTAGGGCACATACGGTTTATTGTACATGGAACACATAGAAACAAGCGCAGGATGACACCTTTTTTCCTTGTTTGTGTTTTATACATTAACTGGGCTGTTACTCTTGGCAGTTGCTGCCGCTCCGGTGAGTATGGGCGCGACGCCATTTTTCTGTATTTATGTATCCATGCTTGTAACACCAGTCCGTCGTTCTGCAGCTGTTCCTCTGTCCATGTTTTGTTTTTAAATCCCAAATTGGAAGTGTTTGGTGCGTGTATAAATAAAACCCACCATCTCTGCCTCTCCTTGGCTGAAAAGCAGCAGGAGGGGCTTGGAGCTGCTCAGTAGAGCGGCCTTTTGTACAGGTTAGGTAGTACTCACTCTGTAAAAGAGGTGCCGTGAAGTGGCGAGTGAGTTTACGTTGCAATGGCCATTGAAACAAACAAAAACCTCAGTTTTGTTGTACATGGAACACATAGAAACGAGCGCAGATGACACCTTTTTTCCTTGTTATGTCACATACGGTTTAGATTCAGGTTGACCTAATCGTTAACCTCAGAAGCACCTTTGGATCTGACCGAGAAGGCTTGCCGGCTGTTTTATTCACTATGATTTAGTTCTAGGGTTATGTTACACATAACCAGTTTGTTTTCACTTTGTTTACAATAGCCGAACTATAGAACAGACTCTGGGGTGCCGACACTGGCCTGGTGGAGCTGTACCACCGGTGTTTTATCCTTATTTGGAGCTGGAGTCGTGTGCCAACACCCCCTTTCACTGGTCCAGAGCTGCCATCCCTGCCTTTGGTCCAGTCCATTCCCCCCCAAACTCCCTCCAACGCATGGGTTCGGTCTCTTACCCAGGACCACCACTCTCAAATACTTTGGTCTGGTCCCTTCCCTCTCGGTTCATGAAATTATTTTTTTTTAAAAAAAGGAACACTCTTCGCACCTTAACCACTTTAGCGTATCAAATTTAAATTCTTGCGGACAACAGTGTGCAGCGTTAGTTTGGGAGAAGCAGACTTGGCTTGAGCTCCACTTGCAGCACCATCACTCTGACCAGGTGCTCACGTACTTTGTGTGCGAAAAGGATGCAAGTAACGGGAGATACGGTTTGCGTATATACAAAAAGAAAAAAGTTATGTACTCTACGCAGAGTGCAAAAAAGAAAAAAAAAAAAGGGAGGGGAATTGTATTTGTTTTAATCCGGTGAATCGAAAAATTAAATCGTCCAACTAATCAATTATGAAAATAATAGTTGCAGCCCTACTATCATTTGGTTTAATCCCAAAGGTGCTGGGTGTTCTCCCATTCCACCTGCCAGTGGCTGATTGTTTGAGGCTGCTCCCACTCCATTTTAGATACCTGGTATGACAATGACATCCCTGATTACATCACATGACTTTGTTGATTGCTGACCTAGAAAATGGGGAATAAAACCAAGAGCTAGTCGGTTTTATATTCTATCCCCAGGATTGTGTCATGTTGCAGACGGATGGGGCCACCGCATGAAGACAGCGCCTCACTCAGTCACTGTGCTGCTCTCGCTGTTATTCTGATCGTGACAGGCAGCCAGAATATCAAACTGACAGAGTGAAGGGCTGTCCTGCAGTCCTCCCACCAGAAGGTCATTGGGGGGGGGGGGGGAGAGAAACACCAACAGACCTTAAAAAAGGAATATCTCAGTCTTTCCATTATGTACAGGTGAAACTCGAAAAATTTGAATATCGTGCAAAAGTTCATGCCGTGATTTGTCATAATTGTGAGGATTATGGCTTCCAGCTCATGAAAACCCCAATTCCACAATCTCAGAAAATTAGAATATTGTGAAAAGGTGCAATATTCTAGGCTCAAAGTCTCCCACTCTAATCAGCAAATTAAGCCATAACACCTGCAAAGGGTTCCTGAGCCTTTATGCCCCGTACACACTGTGCGATTTGAAAATTGCGGGATTTTCATATGCGCGACATGGTGCGATAATGTCGCGTGACATCACTGTTTTGTGCGATTTTTGCAAAGCACCACCAATACAAATCGCAGATAGCAAATCGCAAAAAAGGGTCATGTACCTGCGACGTGCTTCCGTGACGTCGCGCGGCAAGATGTGAACAGCTCCACTGAAATGCATTGGAGAAGCTACACAGCGCGACGTCGCAACAAAATCTGCACGATAAATCGCACAGTGTGAACAGGGCCTTAAATCAGGGTTTCCCAAACCTGTCCTCAGGACCCTCCGCCTCCCCAGGTTTGCAGGATATCTGAAGCTCAGCACAGGTGATATAATTTGCTGCTCAGTGATTGCAGTATTCAGTCTGCTTCCCCCCCCCCCAAGGTAATCTGCAAAATCTGGCCTGGTTGAGGGTCCCGAGGAGAGGTTTGGGAAACACTGCTTTAAATGGTCTCTCAGTCTGGTTCAGTAGGAATCACAATCATGGGAAAGACTGCTGACCTGACAGTTGTGCAGAAAACCATCATTGACACCCTCCATAAGGAGGGAAAGCCTCAAAAGGTAATTGCAAAAGAAGTTGGATGTTGCCAAAGTGCTGTATCAAAGCACATTAAAAGTTATGTGGATAGGGAAAGTGTGGAAGAAAGGTGCATAAGCAGCAGGGATGACCGCAGCCTGGAGAGGATGGTCAGGAAAAGGCCATTCAAAAGTGTTGGGCTGGAGGCTGGAGTCAGTGCATCAAGAGCCACCGCACACAGACAAATCCTGGACATGGGCTCCCAAAGTCGTATTTGTGATGAATCCACTGAAGGATTGGCAGACAACAAGGAGCTTGACAAGAACAGACTTTACTCAGCAGCATCCATCTTACAATCACTGCCCCTGATCACATGACTTAACTATTTCCTAACATGCAGAACGAACTAGGCATAACTGTAATACTAGGGATGCACCGAAATTTCGGCCGCCGAAAAAGGTGTTTCCATTTCCCAGCCGAGCCGGGGGCTCGCCTGAGCCCGGCCGAGCTGCTTGCTCGGCGTCTTCCAAGCTCAGGGTCAAAGGTTTCCGTGACATCATACCGGCGACCGACACAACACAGCGGGCACTGGATACAGGATTGCCATCGCTGGAGGAGTTCCGGGCCGATGTAAGCGAGTATGTGTACTTCAGCCCTGAGCTTCAGTGGTGAGCGTCCAACGGCTGTCTCAGGCTGCTGAGCCGTCGAAGGCGCAGCCAAGCCGGGGGCTCGCCTGAGCCTGTACGACAGCCGAACAGCCTGCGACAGCCATTGGACGGTCCTCCGACTGCGTGCAGGCTGCTCAGCTGTTGTCCAGGCTCAGGCGAGCCCCTGGCTCGGCTGGGCCTTCAAGGCCCAGCAGAGTTGGGGGCTCGCCTGAGCCTGGAGGATGGCTGAGCAGCCTGCGACAGCCGGAAGACTGTCACCGCTGGAGCGCAGGACCAAAGTAGGAGGATGCAGGTGAGTATGGTGCAACCAATCAGCCATGCGAACCTGGGCCTGGAGGCCCGGCCGAGCAAGCTTCACATCCAAAAATCAAGTTAACGCGATTTTGCATTGTAATGCATTGAAAAGCACTCAATAGCATATCAAAAGACAATTTTCACACCTTTGTAAAGCAAAATTAATGTGCCCCCCTGTGGAGAAATTAAATTCTTTTTTTTTTTTAGGTTTCTCCAAGCACCCTGGAGACACATAAAACCAGCTGCAAGTAGCAGCCCTAAACTCCACTGTAACAAAAGGTTCAAGCAGATTACTGCTGCATTACACCAGCCAGGGAGAGGGCAGAATTCAGGGAGCGCATCCCGAGTCACTCAGTGCTGTACAGGGATAAGATACAGAGGGTTATAATGATTCAAAATCCCTATACAGAACAGATACTGTAATTTTCAAATACAAGCATTACATCACATACATATATTATTTTTATATTCTATTGGTAGGTTTTGTGGAAGCTGCATCACTGATAATCTCGTGATCACTACAAATAAGCATAAGCAGGAGATCTGGCCATTTTTATTACAGTTACTGTAACACAAAGATCTTTTCTGCCGGACTATTCTTCTGCAATTCATATGGCCGACGGGTAAACCGCGTGTCAGTTATACCGTCCTGTGTCAACAAACACAAATGTGGCCTGGCTCTCCCTGACCCCAGGAAATATTACCACGCTTCCCACTTGGCCAGGATAGTTGATTGGTCTACATCTAACTCAGACAAAAAGGTGGCTGGAT